>LR812524.1:3270106-3282606 GCA_903798195.1 Danio kyathit | reverse complement strand
GGGTTTAAACACAGTTTTGTGGCAGCAGTGTGTGAATATATCCAGCCTATAATGGTAAACATTAATTAATTCTATTGTTTCATAATCAAACTTGATAAAAACAGTCTGCAGAAACATTTTGATTGACATTCTCTCTTTTGTACGTGTCATCAGAGAGGGAAAGCCCCACCCACTAGTCACCATCTCTCCCTCATTAAGCATAGGACTATAGTCTTGTTTTAAATCTGCCACTATGCTGGCACACAGGCATCTATAGCTCCGCCCTCTTCTGAAAAAAAAGCACAATCTCATTTGAATTTAAAGCGACAGTCACTAAAATACCGCAATTAGGATCTAAGCCTAAAAGGGTCAGTTTCAGAGAGTTATAAAACATTATCTGTGTCGTATTTTAAGCTTAAACTTCACACACACACTCAAGGGACATCCGAGACTTATTTGACATCTTGTAAAAAGGGTTATAATAGGTCTCCTTTAATAGATAATTTTTTTATATCACCAAAAAATGATAAAAATCATGTTCATTTAATGCACGATGATAAGTCAATATATTGATTATTGCATTAGGCCTGAGCAGTGGTTTATTTTTTGGCATGGCTTCCAGTCTGCCAGCATGTCATGTTGATAAAGTTGAGATGTTGCGCACTGTCAGACTTTAGCTCCGTGTGCAAAGGTCACAGTTGTGCTACAAGTGTCAGAAATCTCCGAAGACGGAGAAGTAGTCAGTATATGATCTGAAAGTGACTCCTGATCTCCTGTTTTTCAGTCTCAGACCATGAACTACGTGGGTCAGCTGGCAGAGACGGTGTTTGTGACAGTAAAGGAGCTTTACCGTGGTCTGAATCCGGCCACGCTTACTGGTGGCATCGATGTCATTGTGGTTCGACTGCCTGATGGAAGTTTCCAGTGTTCGCCATTCCACGTCCGCTTCGGGAAACTCGGTGTCCTGCGATCCAAAGAGAAAGTGGTGAGCTGGATTTAATGAAGTCATCTTCCACTAGATCTAGTCTATAGTGCAGCTGTGTTTATGCATTGAGCAACTGTCCTGCTCTCACTGCAAAAAAATCCCTTTCTTACTTTGAGTTTTTGTCTTGTTTCTAGTCCAAATAGCTAAAGATTCTTAAATCAAGAAGCTTTTTCTAGACAAGCAAAACTTATTGTCTTGTTTTCAGAAACATCGAGTCAAAATAAAGCGAGTTTTTCCCTTAAAACAAGCAGATTAATCTGAAAATGGGGTAAACAAAATAATCTTATGTCAAAATGCAAAACAAGATTATTTTGCTTATTCATTTATTTTCCTTCGGCTTACTCCCTTTATTCATTAGGAGTCGCCACAGCGGAATGAACCGCCAACTTATCCAGCATATGTTTTACGCAGTGGATGCCCTTCCAGCTGCAACCCAGTACTGGGAAACACCCATACGCACTCAATCTCACACACTCATACACTACGGCCAATTTAGTTAATCAATTCCCCTATAGCACATGTGTTTGGACTGTGGGGGAAACCGGAGCACCCGGAGGAAACCCACGCCAACACGGGGAGAACATGCAATCTCCACACAGAAATTACAACTGACCCAGCTGTTACTCGAACCAGCGACCTTCTTGGTGTCAGTGCTAACCACTGAGCCACTGTTTCGCCCCTTTACTTACCCCATTTTCTGATTATTTTACTTTTTTTAAGGGAAAAAACTCGTAACTCTTTCTTAAAACAAAACAATATGATTTGCTTGTCTATGCTTTTAAATAAATTATTCTTACACTTCATATTTTCAGATTTATCATAGTATATGTATTAATTCCGGCACTTTTACCATAAACCGACATATCAACCTCTACTAAATGCTTGATATTTTAGAAATTGTGGCATGTGTTAACTAGCGACATTTAGAAATGCAATCCAAAACAATTTTTGTTGGTGTGGCAGTTTTGTTTTTGATTTATTGGAAGTTTTTAATTTACAGCAGTAGATATTTCACATTATTAATCTTAATTAAACGCAACATTTTATTTAATTTCATTTTTCATTCATTTAAATTTTACACAAAGTTAAATACCATCCATATTTTCATTCAGCGATCTAATTTTAGCGCTTCATACATAATTTTTAAGTCCTCTCGTGTTTTCATTACTCTCTCGGACAGTTGGACTTGAACATGATGTGTGCGTGTGTGTGTGTTTTACAAGACTTCTATATGTAAATCAGTTTCTTTTTTTTATTATTATTTATTAATTGCAGATGTTTACATTTAGAAAAGCTGTTCTTCCTGGATAAATCATCACAAAATGTGTTTATATATACATTATGTTTATGTACAGTTAAAGTCCGAATTATTCGCCCCCCTTTGATTTTTTTTCTCTTTTTTAAATATTTCCCAAATTATGTTTAACAGAGCAAGGAAATGTTCACAGTATGTCTGATAATATTTTTTCTTCTGGAGAAAGTGTAATTTTGTTTATTTCGGCTAGAATAAAAGCAGTTTTTAATTTTTTTAAAAACCATTTTAAAGTCAAAATTATGATCTTAAGCAATATATTTTTTCAATAGTCTACAGAATAAAACCATCGTTATACAATAACTTGCCTAATTCCCCTAACCTGCCTAGTTAACCTAATTAACCTAGTTAAGCCTTTAAATGTCAGTTTAAGCTGTATAAAAGTGTCTTGAAGAATATCTAGTCTAATATTATTTACTGTCATCATGGCAAAGATAAAATAAATCAGTTATTAGAGATGAGTTATTAAAACCATTATGATTAGAAATGTGTTGAAGAAATCTTCTCTCCGTTAAACAGAAATTGAGGGAAAAAATAAACAGGGGGGCTAATAATTCTGACTTCAACTGTATATACTGTATTTTGTATATACTATAATACGCATATAAATAATATCGGCCGATATATTGGTATTTTAGTGTGTCACGGTGGCTTAATGGTTAGCACTGTGGCCTCACAGCAAGAAGGTCGCTGGTTCGAGTTGGGGCTGGCTGAGATGGCGTTTCTGTGTGGAGTTTGCATGTTCTCCCCGTGTTGGTGTGGGTTTCCTCCGGGTGCTCTGGTTTCCCCCACAGTCCAAACACATTCGCTATAGGGGAATTGAACTAAATTACAAGGGGGAACTAAATTGGCCGTAGAGTATATGTGTGTGTGTGTGTGAGAGAATGAGTGTGTTTGGGTGTTTCCCAGTACTGGGTTGCAGCTGGAAGGGCATCCGCTGTGTAAAACATATGCTGGATAAGTTGGCGGTTTATTCCGCTGTGACGACCCCTGATTAATAAAGGGACTAAGCCGAAAGAAAATTAATAAATAATATCAACCGATATATATTGATATCAGTATATTCTTACTCCCTGATATCGGTATCGGCCCTAAAAAAACAATCAGTTGGGCCCTATAATAGGCATGGGACGATAACCGTTTTCAAGGTACACCGCAGTTTGGAAAAGACAAAAAAACGCCAAAATTTTCTGTAATACCGTTCCTAAGGTATGTGTAAGATTTTTTTAGGTTTTTTTTTTAGTTTTTTAGGACAACAATATCTCCAGCAGAAAAGGTATCCAAAGATGCCGTTTTAAATTGTAAAGAAATCTGTGTTTTTGAAACTAATGAAGACAGCAGAAGTCAATGATTTCATTTTCATTATTTTGCCGGCTCCAAAATATCCAAAATATTTAAAAAAAAATAAAATACACTGTTTTCAAAGGAGAAAAATTTGTTGTTTTTAACCAGAAATTGAAAAAGAATATATTTTAGAGCAGTAATCACAATAGTACACACAGTAATACCGTAAAACCGTGATTTTTATACAAGGTTATCATACCGTCAGAATCTTATACCGGCCCATGGCTACTTTATAAATGACCACTGCAAACATCTAATGAACTCTGTGTACTTAATTCCATGTACTGTATCTGTTACATAGCAAATCATATCAGCTATCATATAATTAATGGTGCTTAACAATATACACTGTAAAATATCCGTAAATTTGCAGTTTTCCTTATTTTGTGATTTATGTTTTTATTTTTACCAATTTATTTATGTTTTTGAATTGCATTATGGGATCTTGATCTTTCCTCCAACAACTTTTAACCTTGAAAAGTTAGAAAAAAGTGACTTTTATGAACATTTGTAATAGTCTGCAGTGTTATATTGTCTGGGTTGGTGTTGTATATTACGCTGCAATAACCTTGTAATAAACTGCTCTACATTTTCTGTTATTTTACAGACTTTTTTCTCTATATATAATGTCTAATACTATTTCAAGTGACTAAAATGTCAGTTAAAGTCACTTTGTTAAACTGTAGAGTTGAATTTTCCACATCAAAAGTCGACAGAGCAGAGCTCAACATCCCATAATGCAATTCACAACCGTTAATAAACAAAAAACACACAGAAACTGTTCATTAACAGATATTTTAACAGTGTATACATTGCTTTTTATTTTTAAATGTGTAAAGAATTATCCTCATCATTCATATTTTAACCCAAGACACTCACTGTTGAACAGGTGGACATTGAGATCAATGGGGAGCCCGTGAGTCTGCACATGAAGCTGGGAGATAACGGAGAGGCGTTTTTTGTGGAGGAGAATGAGGATTTCGAGGTTTGTCCGGATGAATGTTCACTGATTTCTCGTGTAACGTTCAGCTGTGGTTTTCATGATGTTTTCTTTTTCTGTCGCTCTCAGACAAGAGTTCCTGCTCATCTCTGCACTTCTCCAATACCCACCGATGTCCCGGAAGCGTCTGAAGTCGCAGAGTCTCAATTGTCTTCCTCCAATCGGCGTAAAAAGAGGCGCAGAAAGCGTGTGCGTTCAGACACACATCTGCATGAAGACGACAGTTCCTCCTCGGATGAGAAAGAAAGTCTAGATCCAGACGCCCTCAAGGAGGAGTCACTTCTGGCAGCAAGGTGAGATGTTTGCTGAGATTACTGAATGTTTTCTTTGCCAGAAATGGTCAAACGGGAAGTTTGGTGGCCGCTTTTTTCCACAAAACTCTAGTTGTATGTACAGCCAGTGTTGGGTACATTACAATTCAATTCAAGTCTATTTGTGTAGTGCTTTTCACAATATTTATTGTTTTGAAGCAGCTTTGCAACAAATTTAAGGGTTAGTTCACCTACAAATTAAAATTAGCCCATGGTTTAAAGGCCATTCACGGCAAGCATGATAAATATACTGTAAATATAAATATAATAGTGCTGGGCAAAGATTAATCGCATCCAAATTAAATTTTGTTTTGTTTTGTCACAATATATGTGTGTATGTGTGTGTGTGTTATTTATATTTACTATGTATATGTGATACACACACATACAAAGATATTTAAATATATATATATAATTTGTATCATATACATATATTTTTTCTATCTAAATATAAATACATGTTTTTTTTCTCAAATATATGATGCATATGTGTGTTTATATATACATAATAAATATAAACAGTGCACGCTTGTTATGTCAAAACAATCTTTTATTTTGCATGCGATTAATCATGATTAATCTTTGCTATATTTGTGTCCATACCAGCAAACCACAATCTTTTTATTTTAGTATATGCTTTTCTTTTTGCAGATTTTTGATGTCAACAGTGTGTTTGTTTCTAGCACATCTGACCAGTGAATCCAGCTCGTGTAATCTTTCTTATCAAGCTGTGAATTTTGTGATTTCAGTCAGTGTTTTGGAAGAAAAACAACACAAATTATTTATCCCCAACATTTTTCAAAAGAGGCAACACAAACCCTTTGAAAAAGCAGTCTCTCGTGAGCGTGCATTAGCAGAAGATACACAAACAGTTAATAAAGTTTTAAATGTGGATATTTTTGAAGCATTTTTATATTTACATACATTTTTTGTTGTGTTAATTACCAAAAAAAAGTTGTGTTTTTGTTACCATTTATTTTTAGACAATGCAATACCAATGTTTTAACTAGGGTTGGGCGATGTTGACCAATTTGGCATTGTACGATGTCTAATGTGAAACATCGCGATGGAGGGGGGTGGGGTGGGGTTTAAATATCAAATAATTAATAACGAATTAATTAATTGTAGCCCACCGTTTTCACTACTTGACCCTCATGGTCTTTGCTTTACCCATAACCAAACCATAAATAAATAAAGTTACACACAAATGACCACCTGTCAATCACTTTATTCCGGGGGACTCTGGCATGAATAGGTGGAGTGATCTGTGTCGTTATAATGGCTTTTTCCCACAGCTGGTGGAGGAGACCAGAGTTCTTTTGGAGTTCACTGTAATTTGTGTTGTGATTGATGATAACTTCCTTATTTTATTATTATTATGAGGAAATAATAACAAGTAAAGATGCTAGGGTTCGACCGTTTTGGTTGCATATGAATATATTTGGAAGCATGTGTGCGAGTGCATAAATTGTTGCCATGCAACCTGTTTTCACTGCAAAATCCTCACCGCGTGCGCAGATTTAGGAGACATTTATGCAGAATGCATCTTTGCACCTAAAGATGCCAAACGCAGCGCTCAGGAACAGATTAAAACAGTTATGTGAACTTGCTGAAGTAAATAAAGCCTGCAATGCTTGCCCCGCCTTTGTGCTCTTCTTATTGGCCCACTGCTCTAGAACTGAACGTGAATGGATTGGTTAATATCAGCTGTCAATCACTCAGTCAATGCCTTCTGCCTTCAGATGACAGGAGCTGCAACCGCGGAAATGTGAAGCGCTGAAGATGAGAGAATGAAAATAACACTGACAGATTTAGTTTTAGAAAGCACCTAAAGTTACTAATAATGGCACATCTGATTAGTGATCATGTGCTGAATGTTAATCCACCATTTACACTTTTCCAAGAGTGGATAAAAGACTTCCGGTGGCTTCAAGTCCGCTATGAAAATAACTAAAGCCATTCACTGTAAAGTCTGTGGGACGGGGTTTGCAGGTAACAGCGTTTGCCACTGAATCTACACATTTTAAGCGCGAGAGGTGCTGTATAATCCTTCATTTAATCCTCACGATTCTGTCAGCCATGCAAGCGGCAGCTATATGTACAATTTAACACAGCTCATGAAAAGACCGTTATTGCTATTAAGATGACATGCAAATAATAAGTTATACATCAATAACTCCGGCTCAGCATCGCGAAGTTTATCAGCCATCGGCGATGGACGATGGCATCGTCTATCGGGCCAACCCTAGTTTTAAATTTAGATTTGAGCAGGTATAAATAACTGGATCGCTGATGCTTTTTGTTTTATTTCCTCTGCAGTAAGTCTATATATTACTCTCTGTCCGAGGAACCCTATGAGGAAGCATCTGGAGCTCGAGAGGTTCATCCTCACTCTGATGGAGAGTGTTCATTGAATGAGAGGTACGTACATTCAGCAGAAGAACAGATTATTATTTTAATTCCTTTAACAATATTCCCCTAATGCTGTTTAACAGCGAGAACACATTTTCAATCATTTAATAATTTCTGATAACAGTTTTCTTTTGTCTTTGCCATGATGACAGTACATAATATTTGATTAGTTATGTTGCAAGATACTAGTATTCAGCTTAATGTGCAATTTGACTAGGTTATTTAGGTTTAAATAAGTCATTCTTAAAGGAGACTTATTATGCCCCCTTTTACAAGATGTAAAATAAGTCTCGGATGTCCTCAGAGTGTGTATGTGACGTTTCAGCTCAAAATACCACACAGATAATGTTTTATAACTCTTTGAAACTGACCCTTTTAGGTAAATTGTGGCATTTTGGTGACTGTCGCTTTAAATTCAAATGAGATTCCTTCAAAAGAGGGCGGAGCTACAAATGCCTGTGTGTCAGCATAGTGGCAGATTTAAAACAAGACTAACGTCCTATGCCAGGGGTTCCCACACTTTTCAGCATGCGAGCTACTTATAAAATGACCAAGTCAAAATGATCTACCTAATACCATACATTTATTTATAAACATATTGAGAATTCTGTATGTATATTAATGTACCTTGCATAACTATATGAACCCAAATTGTCCAATAGCCTACAACTGTGTGCATATTTTTGTCATTACCTTAGTCTGATGACTTGCACTGAATGGAATCAGCCAGGGAAGCATAGTCCGGACAGTAGCTGCTGATAGCCAGCCTCAAGCACACTACCAAATGAAAATCAGTCATGGTGGAACGATGTGTGGACTTAGCCGCTGTTGTTTTGCAGCACTTAGCTAAGTTGCCGTTGTTTTACGTGCATGCGTGGTTACCCATGTGTCAGAAAAGGTCAGATATCAGACTGGCTGCACTGTATGTCAATCAAGTGACAGCTTTCAGTGAGGATGGATGATAGGCTGATGTCTGTTTTTTTAAAGGGCACCTATGGTGAACAATCTACTTTTTAAGCTGTTTGGACAGACATATGTGTAGGTATAGTGTATAGACCGTCATATTGGGGTGATATAAACACACTCAGTCCTTTTTTTTAATTTAACAACATAAAAACAGTGGACCAATTGGAGCGGTTTTGAGACCGACCGCAACTTGACGTAGGAGTGCGTTCCCCCCGCCCACCAATATTGATTGACAGGTGCGCATTACCATGTTTGTTGTTTCACGTCCGCCATTTTCAGCGTGTGAGTCAAAGCGACGTCACCAAAGAAACACCCTTGCTCTATTTTTAGATGTAAGGCTCATTGGGCTTAACACAAGATCAACATTCACCACGTTATTGCTCTCCTCGGCGCCAGTGTTTGTAACTTTAGGTGGGTTTGCATACATGTGTACTTTTCATTGCGTCTTCCTTAAACTTCAGCTGTTTGCATTTCCCACGGTCACAGAAGCTCCCTGTCATCTTAACTAGGTGCAGCTGGAAAGTGGGAGCACGTCCCTCCATTGGAAATAACGAAGTAACGACGCGCATAGCCATGCATTTCAGAATTCTAAACATAGGTTTCTATCAGGGTACACACACCGGCGCCACAAGTCGGCGGCTGTCCGCGGCGCCCAGCCATGACTTAGGGCACTGTTCATATTTCTGCCGCGCCACAGAGCGCCATCTGAATAGTTTCATTTTAAATATCATGCGAATGTGCGCATCTGGTGTGCGATACTTTCAACTGTCATGTGCGTGCCGTGTCTCGATGCATCCGGTGTGTGATGCCCTTCAGTCAAAGTTAATTCAGTGTGCTTGGTTATTAGTCTCGGTGTACAAGCTCGGAGCTTTAAACTAGCACACAGTTGGCTGTGAAACTATACAAAGACACAAATGATTTTGTAGTCTCTGCTTGGTCTGTGTCCGAGTCGTACATGTACAGCTGAATGCTGGTCCTCTCACTCATGTTGCTTCTCTCTGTCTGGGGTGCTTTTCCCAAACAACGACGTAACTCGCGGCTGAACTATCATAGTGCGATGCATCGTTTGGCAAAAGAACAATGTAGTGACGAGTGTTTCCCAAAACCCGTAGTTTCTCTGTCGCAGATCCAACGCTTGAACTACGTTAGTTATGACGCAAAACGCCCATTTTGATGCTCTAAACGGGGTGGAGTAACTTCTTCAGAGAAGAACCCCATCATTTCTTTGTGCAAATTATATTGTTTTACACGCACACGCATTTAAAATAAAATCCAATATTAGTTTTGGTAAAAACATCCTCTCATTTTCCATATTCATTGAAATATTTGTAAACATATAGGGCCTGTGTTTGCTTTACTAATATTATTGAGAAGTTGAACATTACATATTCTATTCTAAAACATAAAATCACTTACAAAAGCGAACACTATTTTAATATCATATATAAATCATATAAATAAATAAATAATAAGGCGATTTATTATAAATATATTTACTTTAATAATAATATTAATGATGATGATGATGATGATGATGATGATGATTATTATTATTATCATTATTATTATTTAGGATATTGTTTATTTATTAAAAAATAAAATACAATTTCACAAGCAAACCACAGCAGAAAGTTCTAACCAACAGACTCATGTCATATACAGCAGAGAAACTTAATAAATAACCCACTATAAAATAAAATAATTAACGTATGCTATGTTTTTTATTTTCACAAGCTTTGGAGACGTACTGTAACATAATTTGCGCTTTTAAATATACCTATAGCTTTCGCCATGAGGCTGTGTTCAAAATGATATCAATGTTTTCAAAGTGCACTGCGAAGGGAGCACAATTGTAAACATGAAGATCGCTAAAACTGAACTGTAAAAATACTTTGAAAGCAAATTACACCTAAGAGAGATGACCTTAATGCTTTTTTATTTTTAATAATTCCAGCTTTGAATGTTAGAATGTTCTAAATGAATAGGGCATAGGGGGGATAAGTGGGAATAGAACACAGCCAGGAACTATGCTTTTAACTACAGCTCCAGAGGTGTCGTTTCAAGAGCTCAAGTTTGCGACGCAGTTTGCGAATGTTCGTTGGAACGATGGATTTGGGAAACAGCAAATCAAAGAACTATGTTTGTAACGACGAAACTTGCGACCTTAGTTGGCTAACGATGGTTTTGGGAAACGCACCCCTGCCTGTCTGTTGCCATACACAAAGCGGGGGAGCTCTTGGCTCCGCCCCCTTGTTAAGTTGGGCGGGAAGTCGAAACGAATTTTCATGTGAAGCAACACGCCCCTAAAACAACGAGCTGTGTACACGCCCCCAAAATGGCACTTTTTAACACATCATAATAAAAAATCTGAATTGTGTTTTGAACTGAACCTAAACTGGCACACTCAGAAGAACCATAATATTAATATTACATCTTAAAAAAGGGGTAAAATAGGTGCCCTTTAATGCCGTGCGATCCACCCACGCTACCTTTGCGATCGACCGGTAAATCGCGATCAACGTAATGGACACCCCTGTCCTATGCTAATGAAGGAGAGATGGTCACTAGTGGGCGGGGCTTTCCCCCTCTGATGACACGTACAAAGGGAGAACGTCAATCAAAGTGTTTCTGCATACTTTTTTTTTATCAAGCGTGATTATAAAAAATTGAATTAATATTTTTTTTACCATTATAAGCTGGCTATATTTACATACTGCTGCCAAAAAAGTGATTTTTGCGTAATAAGGGCCCCCTTAAGGGTGCTAATAATATTGACAATAGTGGAAAATTTTAGCCAAATTAAAAGAAATAAGACAAATAAGAGTGAGACTTCATCCAGAAGATAAATATTACAGGAATTCATCCATTACTCTAGTTAACAGCTCTTGGAGAATATTTTAAAACTAAAAGGAGGACGTGGTCTCTATATCCTTAATCATCTTCATATGATTTTGCTCCATCTCTGTTCAAATAATTGGATTTTCTCTTTGTCTTCTGTGTCTGTAGTGTGTATTTCAGTCGGCCGTCATCTCCTAAGAGTGATTCAGAGTTGTGTAAACCCCAGGAGACTTTAGGGCCGCAGATGCAGTGGAACTGGGGCGCTTTTCCCAAGGTACTGCATTAAATACTGCATATAAGCCACTTTCAGGTTAGGCGAAGGCTACAGGAACAGTTTGAAGGCTGAAAAATGTATTTGGAATACTGTGATTTGATTTCATTTGATAAAGCCATTATTTCAAAGGGGAATGGTGATTTTCTGTAGGCACTGTACTAGCAGATTACGCTGTATTTTCTCTGTTTCTGTAGGTGTGTCCGACAGAAAGGGCTGAATCTGATTCGTTGACGCATGACCTGCCCTCCCCTATCACTCCCTCTGACCACTCCCACTTCCGCACAATCCACCGGCAAACATCTGTTGACATCGACAGCACTGACTCTGCAGTGACGGTGACTGTGGTGAGACCAGAACCGCAGATTGGTACAGTCAGCCCTGTTTCATCAGACAAAGCCATTTCTTCCTCCATTAACACACAACTAAACCTAAAGTTCACAAATACGCTTCAATCTCCAGACGACTCTTTTCCTCAGAGCTGGAGTGCACTGGAAAACAAACTCAGTCAGGAGATAATTGCTGAAAAAGAGATTGAAAATGTAACTAGCTGTGCTAATACAGTCAATGGAACCAATAATGATGCTAGTTTAGACAACGGGGCTCATTTAGAAAATGATGAGAACAATATTGTGCAAACCATCACGTTTGGCGAGTCAAAGGATTTAAAAGCAGAAGCGGAGCTCAACTCAATCTTACTACCAAAACATCAAAGCTCTGTTGAAATACTGACGCTCAGGGCTAGCAAATCAGACGAGGGGGCGGGTTTAGAGATGTTACCGACCAATCAGAATGCTGACAGTGCTGGAGTGACAGGTTCTCAGGAGCTCATCGTCCAATCTGAGGATCCGACAGTTCTGGAGTCCTCTAAATCAGCAGACTCTCAGGACAAGAGGAAAGGTACTGGATTATATGTGATTTTGTACGATATGTACTTCTGAATAATCCACTAGTTGAAACATTTAACTGTACGTTCTCTCTTTTCCTAGTCAAGCGCAGTCATCATTTGGGACCGTCTGATATTTATCTAGATGACCTTTCCAGTCTGGACCCTGAAGTCGCTGCCCTCTATTTCCCCAAAA
>LR812524.1:3262606-3265106 GCA_903798195.1 Danio kyathit | reverse complement strand
TCTCCTGGAGGAGGAAAGATCTGAACAACATTCCGGTTAATAAATTATTGACTTATTAAGTTTCTAATAACTCCTTTCTTATGTCTTAATGATCACAGTACATAATGTTTGATTAGTTATTTTAAAAGATTCAAGTATTCAGCTTAAAATGCAATTAAAGGCTTTACTAGGTTAATTCGGCTAACTAGGGAAGTTGGGTTAATTAATCATTGGACAACATTGGTTTGTTTTGCAGCCAAATAAAATAATATTGACCTTAGCAGTTATTAAAAACAATATTCCACCCAAACTAAAAGATTAAAAAATATAATAAGTAATGCTGTGAAAAGCTTTCTTGCTCTGTTAAACATCACTTGGGAAAGATTTGAAAGAGAATTACAGTTTCACAGGAGGGTTAATCATTTATTCTTGAACTGTATCTCTAATGCTGTGTTACACATTGATTCTGAGCATGTTTTCTGTCTTAGGGAAACCCAAAGGCAGGAGCAGAGGAGAATCAGCTTGAAGCGTCTGCCTCAGTCGCTGGACCCTCCACACTGAAGTAAGACGATTGCATGCATGAAAAATATTAGGGGTGTAACAGTATATCCATTCATCCTGAACTGTCACACTACAGAGCTGACGGTTTGGTTTTTGCTCTCCCATGGGGAATACAGTCAGTCCAAATGTGCAGTCACTACCAAGCATCCATGCACAAAGAACGTGTCTTTAGTTATTTATTTATATTTTTAAACAGGTAATCGGGCCTGACACTTTCTTGTTTGTTTGTTTTTTTGTCTGATTGTAGGAGTTCTGTTGAACTGTCGAGTGATGAGGACAGTTCTGTCACTGTGAGGAATAAGACCGAGCTCATGAGCACAGCACAGTGCATCAGTCAGATGTACCGCAAGTCCCTGCGGCTGACCTCTGAACAGATCGTAAGAGTCGCGTTTAAACATCATCATCATCATCATCTTGTGTGTCTTTGTTTGTGTGTGTGTGTGTGTGTGTGTGTGTGTGTGTGTGTGTGTGGTGGAGTTTAGTCACGAGCTATTTTTATTAACTAACTATCTGTCTGTCTGTCTGTCTGTCTGTCTATCTATCTATCGTTCTATCGATCTATCTATCTATCTATCTATCTATCTATCTATCTATCTATCTATCTATCTATCTATCTATCTATCTATCTATCTATCTATCTATCGTTCTATCTATCGTTCTATCTATCTATCTATCTATCTATCTATCTATCTATCTATCTATCTATCTATCTATCTATCGTTCTATCTATCGTTCTATCTATCGTTCTATCTATCGTTCTATCTATCTATCTATCTATCTATCCATCCATCCATCCATCCATCCATCCATCCATCCATCCATCCATCCATCCATCCATCCATCTATCGTTCTATCTATCTATCTATCTATCTATCTATCTATCTATCTATCTATCTATCTATCTATCTATCTATCTATCTATCTATCTATCTATCTATCTATCGTTCTATCGTTCTATCTATCTATCTATCTATCTATCTATCTATCTATCTATCTATCTATCTATCTATCTATCTATCTATCGTTCTATCTATCGTTCTATCTATCTATCATTCTATCTATCTATCTATCTATCTATCTATCTATCTATCTATCTATCTATCTATCTATCTATCTATCTATCTATCTATCTATCGTTCTATCTATCGTTCTATCTATCTATCATTCTATCTATCTATCTATCTATCTATCTATCTATCCATCCATCCATCCATCCATCCATCCATCCATCCATCATCCATCCATCCATCCATCCATCCATCCATCCATCCATCCATCCATCCATCCATCCATCCATCCATCCATCCATCGTTCTATCTATCTATCTATCTATCTATCTATCTATCTATCTATCTATCTATCTATCTATCTATCTATCTATCTGTCTCTCTATCTATCTATCGTTCTATCGTTCTATCTATCTATCTATCTATCTATCTATCTATCTATCTATCTATCTATCTATCGATCTATCTATCTATCTATCTATCTATCTATCTATCTATCTATCTATCTATCTATCTATCTATCTATCTATCTATCTATCTATCTATCTATCTATCTATCTATCTATCTATCTATCTATCTATCTATCTATCTATCTATCTATCTATCTATCTATCGATCGTTCTATCTATCTATTAAGGGTGTAACGATACGCGTATTCGTATCGAACCGTTCGGTACGAGGCTTTCGGTTCGGTACGCATACGAACCGAACGATTCAGACAAATATCTAAAAAGATAAAAGAGAATAAATGTTTTCAGTGCAACAAGGCATCCCATGACGTGGCAGGCAACATCTGCCTTCCCCGCCCACCTCCAACACTACTCTAGTCAGGCACACGCTGCACTCAGGGTCGGAGTAAGCTCAACTGGCGCTCAAACCGAAAGTTATGCCGCTTTCAATCCGAAAAAGCCGGCGGAGCTGGGTGTTGAGATGATGCCGGGTTTGTCCCGGA
>LR812524.1:3252606-3257606 GCA_903798195.1 Danio kyathit | reverse complement strand
AGAGTTGAAATCAAGTCAACTTTATGGTAATGAGCTATGACGCGGTTCGGCGCCGGAGATAAAGGCAGACAGCGTTGTTGCCAGAGCGGCCAGAGCGACATTTGACGCTCTCGCTGCTTTCGGTGTGAACGTACAGTGAGTCTGATGTTATTAAAACATTTAAAAATCTCTACAGTCATTAGACCTGTCACAATAATCAATATGTCACCTTATAGCACAACACATGGACATGACCTCAATCATTTTTGGTGATGCAATATATATATATATATATATATATATATATATATATATATATATATATATATATATATATATATATATATATATATATCGCTCATACATAAAAACCAATTCTAGCAACATTTTAGCTGATTGTGCAACATCTCTATCTCTAGTGGAGGTGTCAGTGTCAGTATGGTTAAAAAAAAACACTACACTACCTGACAAAAGTCCTGTCGCCTATCCAAGTTTTGGGAATAACTTACAGCTGGGATCCACGAGGCGTCTTTCGTCAGGTAGTGTGTAGTATTTACTATAGATGCAGGGCTCGAAATTGCGATCGTTTTAGTCCTATATGCACCCGAAATTTTATCTATGCGACCTCCAAATATATTTGGGAGCATATGTGCGAGTGCATAAAATTGTTGCCGTGTGACCTGTTTTCACTGCAAAATGTTCGCCGCATGCACGGATTTAGGGGTCATTCACCAAAATGCACCTGAAACGCCAAATGCAGGAATAAAAAAACTGTTGTCATGTCAACTTGCTGCAGTAAACAAAGCCCGCAATGCTTCAATCTCTTCTGATTGGCTCATTGCTCTAGAACTGAGCGCTAATGGATTGGTTAATATCAGCTGTCAATCACTCAGTCAATGCCTTCTCCCTTCAGATGACAGTGAGCTACAATCGTGAACATGTAAAGCGCTGATGATGAGAGAATGAAAGCAACACTGACAGATTTTGTTTTAGAAACCACCTAAAGTTACAAATCATGGCACATCTGATTAGTGATCATGTGCTGAATGTTAGCATTTACACTTTTCCAAGAGTGGATAAAAGACTTCCATTGGGTTAAAGTCCGCTATGAAAATGACTGTAGCATTCACTGTAGAGCTGCTGTGACGGAGTTTGCAGGTAACAGCGTTTGCCACATCTACACATTTTAAGCGTGAGAGGTTCTGTTTAATCCTTCATTTAATTGTCAGGATGTTGTCAGCCATGCAAGTGGCAGCTATATGTAAATCGCATACACCATCGCATTCACTGACATTAAACTAATATTGCAGCTCATGAAAACACCGGTATTGCTATTAAGATGATGTATGCAAATAATAGACTGATTTCACGCAGCCGCTATTGTTAACAGCGAAATCGAGGCTGCGGTGGGAAGAAACCCGGAAGTCACACAGGAATGTTGTGTACCTGGCTGTATATCTTATCAGCGAAGAGAAAGTGACACAAATTTATGATTTCAGCGCCTTCCGAGAGACCCGAAGGTCCGTTCTGAATGAATAGTGAAAATAAAAGGGATATTTAACCTCATTTTCAGCTAAGTTAAGGGAAATGGCACTACTTAGCTAACGTTTTCTTTCCCAAACACACATTTTAGATGCCATTCATCAAACTCAAGTTAATGAACTGAGTCTTTAACTAAATTAGACTAGTCACGATACAAAATTTCCTTAATGAAATGTAAAAAAACGCCAATTTCTCGTTAACATTTAAGACACTGTTCATGGAGTTCTTAAACAGCGCTGATTGGCCATTGTGTTCACGTGCTCAGCAGAAATCACTCTGATTGGCTGTGAAGGTCATCAGTTCACCTCACTGCTGTTTACTGAGTGCAAACACAAACGAGCGATCCGCTGATGAATTGACTGATCTTCACCGCTTTAAAACGCTCCAATGTCCGTCTATGTGTGTTTTCAATCTGTGAAGAGCGGGAACTGATGACCTTCACAGCCAATCACAGTCATTCTGTTGAGCACTGGTGAATACTACGGCAAATCAGCAGTGTTTATGAGCGCGCTCAGCTGTGCTTAAATGTTAGCGGGAAATGGACATTTTTAAAACTTCAGTACCAGGACAACACTGTTACAGACAACACGAGGGTGTGCTACAGAGGACTGCAGTGTTTTATCACTCACCGGGTTACATAGGCTGAAGCAGGGAAGCGTCCCCACGGTGTTTACCTGCTGCCATGAACTGAAGTCTAGGAGGACACTTAAGTGTATCACTCTTAAAGAGATTGTGATGTTGTTTGACGCCTAATATGCTTTTAATTGTTTAAATTAAACTGAACGGAATTATATTAAAGTTATGTTTACACCATTTCTGCATTTTAAATTCGCAGCAACAGCTGGAGGTTTATAGTCCACAGCATGTTGTTGCAATGTTTACAGTGCTGATCCTATACTTCAGGGTTACTTCCCACCGCAGCCTCGCTTTCGTGTTCTAAAATGGCGGTCACTTGAAATAAGCGTATAAGGTATCAGTGGCGTCTGTGCAATATCCGACACCATCTGTGAGAATACAGCACAGTTATTATTGTTTTATTCATGTCAAGCAGTGTGTATTTTTAAAAAGTTAGGAGCACCAGCGCTACCAAGCAAAAAAGGTTAATTTTGAGCCCTGAAATGACTCTAGTTTGTTTTCATGTGGATGTCTGACGACTGAAAATAGATCTGGTAGCAGATATCGCAGCCTCTGCTTGCACTTTTTTCTTAGCATTTATTATTATTATTTGTTTAGGATTTGCGTTTTCACATTCTGATTCCAATGTCTCATTATCAAACTGTTAAAATGATTCATTCATTCATTTTCTTGTCGGCTTAGTCCCTTAATTAATCTGGGGTCACCACAGCGGAATGAACTGCCAACCTATTCAGCATATGTTTTATGCAGCTGATGCCCTTCCAGCTGCAACCCATCTCTGGGAAACACACATACACTAAGGACAATTTAGCCTACCCAATTCACCTGTACCGCATGTCTTTGGGAAACCGGAGCACCCAGAGGAAACCCACGCGAACGCAGGGAGAACATGCGAACTTCACATGGAAATGCCAACTGAGCTGAGGCTCGAACCAGCGACCTTCTTGCTGTAAGGCGACAGCACTAACTACTGCGCCGCTCTGTTAAAATTATTATATTTAATTATATATAAACTGTAATTAAATGAAATATTCTTAAGAATAAAATGTTATGTGTTTTTAGGAAGAGTGTAATTGCATGTGATGATATTATACTGTTGTTCTGGCATTATATAATGAGTGTCATAAAATGACAATAATATCATTTATTGCAATATATTTTGGTGCAATATATCATACAAAAAGATATCATGTCAGGCCTAATAGTCATGTGATATTTCAGTGGTAAATGTATTAGATTATGGTCTTCTATTATTACTTCTTTTCTGAAATGCTCTATAAATAAGTGCATGCTGTTCAATTTAATTCCATTATTTTTCCATTTATCAAAGACTCCTGTGCAGATGTGTGTTGTTTCATCATATTTTGCTCTTTTATATTCAGATCTTTGCCATGAGCTGTCAAGCGCTTTTAAAAAGCATTTTATATATCTTACTTAACTGTGCATTTGTTTATATAATGATATATTGACAAAACTGATGATGCTTTTATTTATTTAGGATGCATTAAAATCAAAAAGTGACATTTGGGTCATTTATACAGGGAGTGCAGAATTATTAGGCAAGTTGTATTTTTGAGGATTAATTTTATTATTGAACAGCAACCATGTTCTCAATGAACCCAAAAAACTCATTAATATCAAAGCTGAATATTTTTGGAAGTAGTTTTTAGTTTGTTTTTAGTTTGAGCTATTTTAGGAGGATATCTGTGTGTGCAGGTGACTATTACTGTGCAGAATTATTAGGCAACTTAACAAAAAACAAATATATACCCATTTCAATGATTTATTTTCACCAGTGAAACCAATATAACATCTCAACATTCACAAATATACATTTCTGACATTCAAAAACAAAACAAAAACAAATCAGTGACCAATATAGCCACCTTTCTTTGCAAGGACACTCAAAAGCCTGCCATCCATGGATTCTGTCAGTGTTTTGATCTGTTCACCATCAACATTGCGTGCAGCAGCAACCACAGCCTCCCAGACACTGTTCAGAGAGGTGGACTGTTTTCCCTCCTTGTAAATCTCACATTTGATGATGGACCACAGGTTCTCTATGGGGTTCAGCTCAGGTGAACAAGGAGACCATGTCATTAGTTTTTCTTCTTTTAGACCCTTTCTTGCCAGCCACACTGTGGAGTACTTGGATGCGTGTGATGGAGCATTGTCCTGCATGAAAATCATGTTTTTCTTGAAGGATGCAGACTTCTTCCTGTACCACTACTTGAAGAAGGTGTCTTCCAGAAACTGGCAGTAGGACTGGGAGTTGAGCTTGACTCCATCCTCAACCCGAAAAGGCCCCACAAGCTCATCTTTGATGATACCAGCCCAAACCAGTACTCCACCTCCACCTTGCTGGCGTCTGAGTCGGACTGGAGCTCTCTGCCCTTTACCGATCCAGCCACGGGCCCATCAAGACTCACTCTCATTTTCATCAGTCCATAAAACCTTAGAAAAATCAGTCTTGAGATATTTCTTGGCCCAGTCTTGACGTTTCAGCTTGTGTGTCTTGTTCAGTGGTGGTCGTTTTTCAGCCTTTCTTACCTTGGCCATGTCTCTGAGTATTGCACACCTTGTGCTTTTGGGCACTCCAGTGATGTTGCAGCTCTGAAATATGGCAAAACTGGTGGCAAGTGGCATCTTGGCAGCTGCACGCTTGACTTTTCTCAGTTCATGGGCAGTTATTTTGCGCCTTGGTTTTTCCAGACGCTTCTTGCGACCCTGTTGACTATTTTGAATGAAACGCTTGATTGTTCGATGATCACGCTTCAGAAGTTTGGCAATTTTAAGAGTGCTGCATCCCTCTGCAAGATATCTCACTATTTTTGACTTTTCGG
>LR812524.1:3157606-3247606 GCA_903798195.1 Danio kyathit | reverse complement strand
TTTACAAAGACACACAAATATATACACACACAAATATATATAGACAGACACACAGACACAAATATATATACACAGACACACACACACACACACAAATATATATAGACAGACACACACAGACACAAATATTTACACACAGACACACACACAAATATATTTACAAAGACACACAAATATATACACACACAAATATATATAGACAGACACAAATATATATATACACAGACACACACACACACACAAATATATATAGACAGACACACAGACACAAATATATATAGACAGACACACACACAGACACAAATATATACACACAGACACACACACAAATATATTTACAAAGACACACAAATATATACACACACAAATATATATAGACAGACACACAGACACAAATATATATACACAGACACACACACACACAAATATATATACACAGACACACAGACACAAATATATACACACAGACACACACACACACAAATATATATAGACAGACACACAGACACACAAATATATATACACAGACACACAGACACAAATATATATACACAGACACACACACACACAAATATATATACACAGACACACAGACACAAATATATATAGACAGACACACACACACACAAATATATATACACAGACACACACACACACACACACACAAATATATATAGACAGACACAGACACAAATATTTACACACAGACACACACACAAATATATTTACAAAGACACACAAATATATACACACACAAATATATATAGACAGACACAAATATATATATACACAGACACACACACACACAAATATATATAGACAGACACAAATATATATATACACAGACACACACACACACAAATATATATAGACAGACACACAGACACAAATATATATAGACAGACACACACAGACACAAATATATACACACAGACACACACACAAATATATTTACAAAGACACACAAATATATACACACACAAATATATATAGACAGACACACAGACACAAATATATATACACAGACACACACACACACAAATATATATAGACAGACACACAGACACAAATATATACACACAGACACACACACACACAAATATATATAGACAGACACACAGACACAAATATATATAGACAGACACACACACACACAAATATATATACACAGACACACACACACACACAAATATATATAGACAGACACAGACACAAATGTATATGCACAGACACACACAAATATATATAGACAGACACACACAAAAAATAAAAAGGGGGCGAATAATTCAGGGGGGCTAATAATTCTGACTTCAACTGTATATATGTATATCGTTAAATTTGTGTCAAATAAAACAAACAAATCATTGGCAAAATTTTATCAAAAATAATAATTGATAATTGAAATAAACATGAACAAACATTTAGAAACAGCTCTTGTAATGCGGGCTTAACAATGATCTATTCTGATTTTGTTCAGTTTAGTTGCCGCAAATCTATCTACATATATACTGAATCATATTGTAATATTTAATCTGAAATGAGTGGATCGTTCGCTAACTTCTGTCTTTGTTACATATTGACATGCGTGTATTTCAGATACTCTCACCTGAGTGAGCTGGTGGATCACTTCTTCCCCCTCATCTGCAAACACCCGACCACATCCTTCGACTGTCCCGAGTTCAGTCATTTCACCTTCTGGCGGCCGCCGCTGCCACCGCTGGACCTGCAGGAGCTGATCTAGAGTCAGTGCTTATCTGCTGTAGTGCTGTCCTCTACAATTCTGAGGGTTTTCCACAGAGCTGGAGGTGTCTGTGCATTTACAGTGAAATCTGATGCATTGCTTAAACAGGCACAAACTGTAAATCTGCACAGACACAGTTGGAGAATGTGGAGTTTACACTACACTGTACTGCAAATGTGCTCGTTTACTCAAGTATTTTTGTCTCGTTTCTAGTCCAAATATCTAATAATTATGAAATTAAGAAGCATTTTTTTTAGACTAGTAAAAAATATTGTCTTGTTTAAAAAAAAAAGAGTAAAAATGAAGTGAGTTTTACATTAAAATAAGCACAATAATCTGCCAATGGGGTAAAGAGAATAATCTTGTTATTCCTTTTGACATAATTATTTTACCTTCCCCATTGGCAGGTTATTTAGCTTGTTTTTAACGAAAACTCACTTCATTTTAGCATATTATTTCTTAAAACAAGACTATGTGATTTGCTTGTCTAGAAAATGCTTCTTGATTTAGGATTGTTTTGATATTTGGACTAGAAATGAGGCAAAATCTCAGTAAGCGAAGTATTTTTTGCAGTTTAAGCTTCAGGAATACGCCTTCTGCTGTGCTAAAGCCAGTCTGTGCCTTCAGAAACTGCAACACTGAGCTTCATTTCAATTCCTCTGCATTATAATAGTGGTTTCAGGGGGTTTATATGTATTTTTATTACGTTTTTTACTGCTTTTTTAAGTATTTACTGCACAAAAGGGCTTTCTTACATAGAGTTTTCGTGTTGTTTCTAGTCCAAATATTTACAAATTCATAAACCAAGAAGTTTAAATGAAGAGTTTTCATTAATGTAAGTAAAATAATCTTATTTCAAAGCAAAAACTAGAATATTTTACTTATCCTAAAGGCTGATTATTGTGCTTGTTTTAAGGAAAAGCTAGACTCATTTTTACTTATTTCTGAAAAAACAAGCATTTTTTGCATGCCTAGAAAATTCTTCTTGATTATTATTTTGTAAAGATATTTATACTATATACAAGATAAAAACGTCATATAAGAAAAGGATGCAGAGTTTGAGTGTTCGTTGTATGAGTGTGAATTTGTTTTGTGTTTTGCTGAATTTTATTTATATTTATTTTCAAAACTGATCTAAAACAAAGACAATCTGTAAGTATATCTGGCTTCAATTTATTGTATATAAAAAAACTCGAGAATAAAAACATCACTGATTTTTAATGTCATTTGACTCTGTTTTCAGGTGTTACTCAACGTATGAATCTCTTTCTTATTCATTCAAATACTTTAGTTTTGGTCAAAGGTACCATAAATAAACACTGTATGTGAATCTGTGCTGGATAAGAGTGTGTGTGGACACTCTTATGAAATCTGAACTCTATAAAATATCCTGGTTTTATATTTGTATATATTCCATATTACAGGTGGCTTTGATATAAAGAGGGAAATATCAACCCAGAGATTATTCAAGTATAACTAAATGATGAATACTGGATCCCTTGCATGTGTATCATGTGTCTTTTACATGTGATTTTAACATGTGAAGCTCATGTGATGCATGTGTGGTTTATGTTTAAGGGGTTATTTTTAGTTCAGTTTATCTGTTTTTGACCAAAATATATTATGAAGATATAATATATTACAATAATATAAAGATATTCTGTTTATGGTATTTCATAATTTGTGTGTGTCATGAAAAAATTATGACATCTTAATTAATTTCATGGTTTCCATATCAGGAACTAATTTATTTTTTATACTTATTTACAATTGTGCAACTTCAGCTTGTTTCATACGTATAGCTACTGGTAATGTATATATTAGTGCTGTCAAATGATTAATCGAGATACAAAATAAGTTTGTATTTATATAATGTTTGTGTACCCATTGTGCAGAAATATTATGCATATATATATATATATATATATATATATATATACCGCGTTCCAAATTATTATGCAAATGATATCTTTCTCTGGTTTTCATAATTAGTCAATGCAAATGACAGTCAGTATAATTTTCAAGTAATCAACCATTAGGGTATAATTCAAATTTTATTGAACAAACCTCTTAATGATAACAGCATTTATTTAAAAATAAAAAACTGAAAATGCTCTGTTCCAAATTATTATCCACAACAAAGTTAAAACATTTTATAGGTTGTAAAGAACTGAAAACAGGCATTTGCTGAATTTGCAGCATTAGGTGGTCATATTTACTGAAGTCAAAAGCTATTTCAATGGAAAACATCCTAACAAGGCAAGTTACATCTTAACATAGGACCCCTTCTTTAATATCACCTTCACAATTCTTGCATCCATTGAACTTGTGAGGTTTTGGAGAGTTTCTGCTTGAATCTGTTTGCAGGATGTCAGAATATCCTCCCAGAGCTGCTGTTTTGATGTAAACTGCCTCCCACCCTCATAGATCTTTTGCTTGAGGATGCTCCAAAGGTTCTCAATAGGGTTGAGGTCAGGGAAGGATGGTGGCCACACCATGAGTTTCTCATCTTTTATGCCCATAGCAGCCAATGACACAGAGGTATTCTTTGCAGCATGAGATGGTGCATTGTCATGCATGAAGATGATTTTGCTACGGAAGGCACGGTTCTTCTTTTTGTACCATGGAAGAAAGTGGTCAGTCAGAAACTCTACATACTTTGCAGAGGTCATTTTCACACTTTCAGGGACCCTAAAGGGGTCTTCCAGCTCTCTCCCCATGATTCCAGCCCAAAACATGACTCCGCCACCTCCTTGTTGACGTCGCAGCCTTGTTGGGACATGGTGGCCATCCACTACTCCATCCATCTGGACCATCCAGCGTTGCACGACACTCATCAGTAAACAAGACTGTTTGAAAATTAGTCTTCGTGTATTTCTGGGCCCACTGCAACCTTTTCTGCTTGTGAGCATTGGTTAGAGGTGGCCGAATAGTAGGTTTACGCACAACCGCAAGCCTCTGGAGGATCCTACACCTTGAGGTTCGTGGGACCCCAGAGGCACCAGCAGCTTCAAATACCTGTTTGCTGCTTTGTAATGCCATTTCAGCAGCTGCTCTCTTAATCCGATTAATTTGTCTGGCAGAAACCTTCCTCATTCTGCCTTTGTCTGCATGAACCCGTCTGTGCTCAGAATCAGCCACAAATTTCTTCACAGTACGAGGATCACGCTTAAGTTTTCGTGAAATATCCGATGTTTTCATACCTTGTCCAAGGCATATCACTATTTGACGCTTTTTGCCAGCAGAAAGATCCTTTTTCTTTCCCATATTGCTTGAAACATGTGGCCTGCTTAATAATGTGGAACGCCCTTTTTAAGTACTTTTCCTTTAATTGGGCTCATCTAGCAAACTCGTTATCACAGGTGTCTGAGATTCATTTGAGTGATCCAAAGAGCCCTAAGACACAATACCATCCATGAGTTTAATTGAAAAACAAAAAAAATTAGTGTTTATAACACTTACATTCAATTTGCATAATAATTTGGAACGCGGTGTATATATATACAGTTGAAGTCAGAATTATTAGCCCCCGTTTATTTTTTCCCCAATTTCTGTTTAACGGTTTAATAGTTTTAATAACTCATCTCTAATAACTGATTTATTTTATCTTTGCCATGATGACAGTAAATAATATTTGACTAGATATTCTTCAAGACACTTCTATACAGCTTAAAGTGACATTTAAAGGCTTAACTAGGTTAATTAGGTTAAGGTTAGCGTAATTAGGCAAGTTATTGTATAACTTGTTTGTTCTGTAGACTATCGAAACAAAATATAGTTTAAACAGGCTAATAATTTAACCTTAAAATGGTGTTTAAAAAATTAAAAACTGCTTCTATTCTAGTCTAAATAAAACAAATTAGACTTTCTCCAGACGAAAAAATATTATCAGACATACTGTGAAAATTTCCTTGCTCTGTTAAACATCATTTGGGAATTATTAAAAAAAAGAAATAATTCATACGGTAATAATTCTGACTTCAAATATGTGTAGTATGTGTGTGTGTATGGAGTCAATCTAGGGCCATATACTATACTTGCAAAATAAAAAAGTTTTGCAAACAAAAAATAAAGTATTGAGCAAAAAATAAATAAATAAATGCAAATCTCCAAAAATTGCATCTGCTAAAATCGCAAATTTATTTTTGAGAAATAAATTTTGCTAAAAAAAATAAAGAACTGCAAAGGGAAAATTAAGTCTTGAGAAATGAGAATGAAATTTGCAAACAAAAAAACTAAAATATTTACATATACTCAACCGTGAGTTTGCGATACTGCTTTCACTTTGCACTTCGCGTTTCTGCATGTTTCACTTTGTGGCATTAATTTGACAAAGGATCTTGGGTGTTTATGGCAGGCCCGGACCTGCCTCCATTTATGCAACGTCATCACCTGGAGACACAGCATCACTGAAGTGATCTTACAGCCCAGTAGGTCCGGGCCTGCCCCTGCGGTAAAGTCTAGATCGGATATGCGACCGGCCGGATGTGCGATATGCACATCAATTATAGCAGCATTTTTTATGACACTATAACAATAATTAATATTTTTACAGTACTGTGACGGTTATGTTTAGGGTTGGGGTGGGGATAGGCTTTAATAAATACAATTTATTGGGTAATTTAATAGATAGTATAAATAATACTCGGTACAACTACTGTTTTTACGTTCATGTGACGGTTGGGTTTAAGGTTGGGGTGAGGGGTAGGCGGTAATAAAATACAATAAATGGGAAATTTAATAAATAATATAAATAATTCTCGTTAACTTCCGGCTGCAACCGATCTAGCAACAACCCCTGCCATAAACGCCGAAGTTCCCTTGACTCCGCCCCCTTGTCAAATTGAAACGCGCAGAAACGTGAAGTGCAAAGTGTAAACTGCATCGCAAACTCACGGTTGACTAAAAAGCTACTCAAAGTGAGCATTGCAATTGACTGGACGAGTTTTTCTTTAAAGGCAATGCTATACAAATATTTTGCAAATATATAAAGTTTCTTTTTATTTGCAATTTTTTTTTTTTTTTTTTTGCACAGTTTGATTTTTATTCGCAGTTTTTTTGTTTGCAAATTTCATTTTACTTCTCAAAACTTAATTTTCCCTTTGCAGTCCTTTATGTTTTTTAGCAAAAATAATTTTTATTTCTTTTATTTTTGCTCAATACTTTATTTTTTGTTTGCAAAACTTTCTTTTATTTTTCTTTTTTTTCTTTTTTTTTTCTTTTATAGATTGACTCCATACACACACACACACACACACACACACACACACACACACTTGAAGTCAGAGTTATTAGCCCCCCTTTGAATTTTTTCTTTTTTAAATATTTCCCAAATGATGTTTAACAGAACAAGGAAATTTTCACAGTATGTCTGATAATATTTTTTCTTCTGGAGAAAGTCTTATTTGTTTTATTTCTGCTACAATAAAAGCAGTTTTTATTTTTTAAACACCATTTTAAGGTCAATATTATTAGCCTGTTTAAGCTATATATTTTTTCAATAGTCTACAGAACAAACCATCATTATACAATAACTTGCCTAATTACCCTAACCTGCCTAGTTAACCTAATTAACCTAGTTAAGCCTTTAAATGTCACTTTAAGCTGTATAGAAGTGTCTTGAAAAAATCTAGTAAAGTATTATTTACTGTCATCATGACAAAGATAAAATAAATCAGTTATTAGAGATGAGTTATTAAAACTATTATGTTTAGAAATGTGTTGAAGAAATCTGCTCTCCGTCAAACAGAAATTGGGGAAAAAATAAACAGGGGGGCTAATAATTCTGACTTCAACTGTATGTATATATATATTTAAAAACGTATAAAATGCACAAGAAAAATACAAAACCAAAGTATTTACATGCATATTTATATTTTAGATATATAGATTTTATTTTGGATACAATTAATCATGATTAATCTTTTTACAGCACAGATTACACAATTACTAGCAAAAATCATGAGTAAACATACCGAAAAAGACAGAAACTAACTAATACACGTGTCTCAATTTTAACTTTGTTTGAATATTTAAAATATCACAACAAAACATTTCGGTATTGTCCATATTTCAAGACCTGCCAAAGATCAGATACTTTTTAATATCCTTATATGGAAAATGTTGAATTTGATCAGGTGTCCTAACCTTTTCACAAGACTAGATTTGCTGTAAATGGAGTGACCAATGCCAGTAAACGAAGTATAAAAAGACTGTATCTACTGTTGAGCCGCTGTTAGTTTGCTTAAATAAAGGTGTGTTGGCTGTAAATGCAGATCACAGGAGCTGCTTCAGTAACACACACACCCACAGTCACACACACACACACACACACACACACACACACACACACACACACACACACTGTCTCTTAGCACTATCTGTTGTTTCAAAAGCAGCAGAGAATCATAATTAATCTGTCGCCAAAGCGGGAAGTGCAGGTACGTATGCTACATTACCAACACTGAAAGTCATAATAAATAAGTTTGAAATACTTTGACCTCAGTAGAAGTCACATTTGTTTCTCTGAGGTCATGTTGATGGTCATAGTGCAGTGAATGAATGATAAATAAATAAATAACCGCTCGCTGAGGGCGGTGCAGCGGGACGCACAACGGAGGAAAACGAAACTGCACCGGAAGAGTAACGTTAATGTTTAGCTGCAGTTTATCAATATAAGGCATAAATTAGACTGCGCTGCAGTTATGAATGTTTATAGACAACTCCACGTTCATCTACATCGAGCTGCTTGCGGGTTCTAGGTAAGACATCCACGTTTCTAAAATGGCTGAACAACACAAACAGCTGAAAAAGCGCTCCGTTTCTGTGTGAGGATCTGTGTTGTGCTGGATGCTGGCAACAGAAAAGCGAGATTTTTAAGTGTGAAAAGTGTGTTTGTGTGTGGTGTTTGTGTTTGATGAAGGCGTGAAAGTGTTGTTCGCGCTGACGGCTCATCATGGCTGCAGGTCGCACTGTTAACCGCTAGCTGGCGCCGTAGCTTTAGCATCGCGACATAAACAATATATTACGGATAGAAAATAGATGTTTAATTTCCACAAATATACTGTTTAAAATGTAGATTATATATGTGGAAAACTTCATTAACGTGATGACTAACGGTTAAAACTTAAAAAATTAGCTATATATCAATTGGTAAAGTCATGCTTTGGTAACATAAAATTATTAACGTGTAGTGTCAGTTGACAAACTTGTATAAAATCGTGTAATGTAACTAACACAGGCTTAAAACGATGTATAACCCTGCTGAAAATCTAGCT
Organism: Danio kyathit; assembly: GCA_903798195.1. Taxonomy (NCBI): domain Eukaryota; kingdom Metazoa; phylum Chordata; class Actinopteri; order Cypriniformes; family Danionidae; genus Danio; species Danio kyathit. Next base: position 3,238,588 of record LR812524.1, on the reverse strand, counting down.
TAAACCAGCCTAGGATGGTTGGCTGGTTTTAGCTGGTCAACCAGCCTGGTTTTAGAGGGGTTTTGGCCATTTCCAGCCTGGTCTTAGCTGGTCAGGCTGGGAGATGACCAGCTTGACCAGCCTAGCCAGGCTGGAAGCCCAGCCAAAACCAGCTATGTCCAGCTTAAACCAGGCTGGTCAAGCTGGTTTTAGTTGGTCATTTTCCAGCCTGACCAGCTAAGACCAGGCTGGAAATGGCTGGAAACCAGCCTGGAAATGCCCAAAACCCCTTAAAAACCAGGCTGGTCAACCAGCTAAAACCAGCCAACCAGCTTAGGCTGGTTTAAGCTGGATTTTTCAGCAGGGTAACCTATATGGATTTAGATTATCATCATCCAATGTCATCAAATATTAAGTGTCGACATCTAAGTGTCACTCTCTATTACTTTTCAAGTCTTATATTTGTTTGATTGTGGATTCCACTAAACAGGACAACAAGAGACTATTAAATATTACATACATTTATTCATTTAGCAGAAGCTAAATGAGGATGAAAGGAGTTCAAATCAAAAGAGATCAGTAATATACAGATGCCATGACCAGGCTTAGTTAGTTTCAGTGGAGGAAAGAGAATGAAAAATCATTCTCAAGTAAAAGTATCATTACTTGCCTAAAATGTAGTGTAAGTAGAGTAAAAGTATCTGTTGTTAATATTACTCAAAGTAGAGTAAAAAGTAGCCCTTTCAAAAGTACTCGGGAGTAGTGAATAATGAATAATTACACTGTAAAAAGCTGAAGCATTTACATTTGATTTGTGGATGTGTAAACGTAACATTCTGTAGTGCATTTAGTTATTGCCCAACAGGCACACAACGTCATCAGACGTTAATATTAGGTTAGATTTAGGTTGTGATGTGAGATGACCATAATTCAATGTCTAGCCAGTGTCTAAGCACAACATTATTTTGACATCAAATACTGACATTTATTCAGCAGGTATGGCTACTAAAATCCAACATCTGATAGACGTCATAGTAGTGCTGTCGCCTCACAGCAAGAAGGTCACTGGTTCAAGCCTCGGCTGGGTCAGTTGGCGTTTCTGTGTTGAGCTTGCATGTTCTCCCTGCGTTCGCATGGGTTTCCTCCGGGTGCTCCAAACACAGTCCAAAGACATGCGGTACAGGTGAATTGGGTAGGCTAAATTGTCCGTAGTGTATGAGTGTGAATGAGTGTGTGTGTGGATGTTTCCCAGAGATGGGTTGCGGCTGGAAGGGCATCCGCTGCGTAAAAAACTTGCTGGATAAGTTGTCGGTTCATTCCGCTGTGGCGACCCCGGATTAATAAAGGGACTAAGCCGATAAGAAAATGAATGAATGAATGATTTACAACTTCCAATTCATTTGTCTATGGGGAATTTACTAGGAATAATAAACAGTACACAATAATAAACATCTACTTTCTCTACAATCCATTGTGTTTATGACGATGCATGTAAATAATATAATGAGAAAATACAAGTTTGCAGCATAATAAGCTCTTTATATGGCTAAAAATCAATGGAAGTGAATGAGACGTCGAGCCAATATAGTTCCAATGGCTGCTTTAGCTCATACTGTATGTGAATAATAGGATCAATACTTTTCTCTGTCTACCAGAAACACTTATGATGGCACACGGGTCTTCAGAGGGCGTTTTGGAGTCGGAGCTGACCTGTCCCGTCTGTCTCCATCTGTTCCTCGACCCTGTCACACTTCCCTGTGCTCACAGCTTCTGTCTAAACTGTCTGGAAACACCAGAAAAAGCCTCTGGATCTGATCAAGAGCTCTGCTGTCCTGTCTGTGGACAGGAACATCTCAGCCCAGAATCTTTACCCAGAAACATCAAGCTAAAACACATCGTGGAGAGCTACAAAGCCAACAGTGCCAATAGTGAACTTCAGTCCAGCGTAGAAGAGAAAACCGTCAATAATGAAGAGACCATATCAACAGACTGTGATAAAAACTCTCTAGTGGATGAACGCAGCTCCAGAATGGATCCTGTCATAGCTAGTCTTCAAGAAAAGCTCTGTCTGGTTGATAATCTGATGAATAGGGAAAAGGCCAGAGAGGCTGTGCTGAGAGCGACACATGCAGATCTGAGGAAAGACGTGAGGAGTGTGATGGATGAGATGGAGGAGCTGGTGAAGATGTACAGAAACACGGGAGTGAAGCTCATAGAGGCCGAACTGGAGCTCAGAGAAGAGGCTGCTGGGAAAAGAGTACAGACGTTGTCTGATCTACAGAGTCAGCTGAGAGCGGCTGAAGGTCAGATGAACACATTAATGGATGAGACTGACGAGTCGTGTTTTAGCGATCGAGTCCAAGACTTTGAGAGTCAAATCTCCTGTCCGGTGTTGGGTAAGTTACTTCAAAAATTTAATTATTTACTAATTGCTGCTAATTACATCATTACAGTGGACCCTTTTCACATTTCTGGTTTTCTTAGCAGTCGAAGTTACCATAGTTGGTTAAACTTAAAGTACACATGAAGTCAAAACTAGCCATATTGATTTTGTTAGCTCACATTGCTAGTTTTGTGCTGAACAATTCATCTGTGCATGTCATTAGGAAAATAACAATAGTTTGCCCTTGTGATCTTTAATTCATTTATTCATTCATTTTCTTGTCGGCTTTGTCCCTTGCGGGGTCGCCACAGTGGAATGAACCACCAACTTATCCAGCACGATTTTTTACGCAGCGGATGCCTTTCCAGCCGCAACCCATCTCTGGGAATTTCCACACACACACATTCACACTCATACACTACAGACGATTTAGCTTACCCAATTCACCTGTACTGCATGTCTTTGGACTGTGGGGGAAACCGGAGCACCCGGAGGAAACCCACGCGAACGCAGGGAGAACATGCAAACTCCACACAGAAACGCCAACTGACCCAGCCCAGCCGAGGTTCGAAGCTGCGACCCAGCGACGTTCTTGCTGTGAGGCAACAGCACTACCTACTGCGCGACTGCGTTGCCGTGATCTTTAATTCAAATCTGAAAACGCACTTCCTGTTTGTTCAGTTAAATTCTCAGATTAGGTCTGTGTGAGGTATTGGGCGGGGCTAACATACTTAACCACGCCCCTCCAGCTAACAGAAATGGTGAGGAGGAGGAGTCTGTTAGGTTGTAATAACTCTCCCAAAACCCTTTTCCCCATCTTTCTGAATGAAGCCGCGGTCACACTGGACTTTCCTCCCCATAGACTTCCATTCATATGCACACGAATGCGTCAGACCGGAAACGCAGGGTCATGCGTCGAGTTTCGTGAACTTAAGCTTGGTGAACTCAGACCTGCGAAATCGAATCACTTGTCTGCGTGAGACCAATCCAGGATCAAAACATGACCTCTCTGAACAGAAATTTAAAACATGGAGCAATCTCTCGCTTTTTTTAATGTCTAATCATCTTGTTTAATCCCGCCCCTTTTCGCAGCGCCGTACGACAGAATTTCGCAAGCTCAAACTCTAGTGTGACTTCGGCTTGAAACACCTACTTTACTACATCCAATCAGCTTGCAGTAGAAAAAACAAGCCACGCCCACTGTTTTCTAATTTAATATTCTGTTACTCTAGGAACGGTAAGCAATAACGGAAGCAGCTTCCAGTTCATGCGGACTTTAAAGCATACTGAGAGTATCACAAATAAAGGCTTTTTTGCATTCCAGTTTGCTCAAATAACATAAAAAGCTCTGAGCTCCAGCAAGGGAGAGCTTGAGCTCTAGCTCCTCCTCCTATAAGCTGTTTTAATGCACTCACCCCACCCCTAACCCCAACCCCCAGTGACACTACTAGTAAAAGAAGTGCCGCTAGGAGGAGCTAGAGCTCAGGCTCCCCCTTCCTGGAGCTCAGCTCTGCCCACATGGCTCTGCAGTGAGTACCACTTGGGTTATTTTGGCTTTCAGAAAGGGGAAAATTGATCGGGATGTCACCTCCATCTCATTTTGAGCCAGGGAAAAAAAATTACAATGTAAAACTTACTGTCTCATCCATAGATGCTGTATTAGAAACACCTAGCGTTAATTAGTTATTTCTTTTGTAATATGAGGCAAAGATAATATAGTACAAACTATAGCTTTATATATGTACATACTGCACGTTTTATAAAAAATCTAAATATTAAAAACTTTTGAGGATTTAAGAAGCTTATGCCTGTTAAATGCATCATTACCACGTTGTGAAAAGGGTCCATTGTATTTGAATAACTTTCTTTAATTGCTTTAATTTAAGAAAATTCTTTAATTGCTTCATCTAAAAAGTGACTTAGTTACTCAATAAGTAATTTAATTACTGAACTACATACTAATCCACACAAACCTCAATGCATAGATCATAGAAATGGAACTCTTAATTCTTGAAATTTTCCTCAAACAGGAGCTTTTAGTTTTGTTTTAAACAAATGAACAATTAAAATGTAAACAATATATGCATCAAAACACAAAATGTTTCAAAGCAATGACAGCATATTTTATACATAATATGCATTGGCATGAATCTAAATGTTATTGTTTCTTAAGAATGTGCAGTTTTCTGACAAATACTTTGAAAAATATCAGCTGAAAAATATTTAGTAGTAAATATGCAAATGATCTGAATAACAAAAATAAATATATTTATAATTACGCTGCCTGTCTGAGTTGATGCCTTATATTGTTGTGAGTTCATTTCTCTTGTCTTTCTTAAGCATATGCAGCTGTCTTGATTATTATTGACTATTGATTTTTTTCCCCTTTATTTTTATGCCAAGTACAAATTACATTGTTTATACAGAGATTTACAGAGATTTTTTTTTTTTAATTTATATAAACCCATTAATAAGTAATAATAAAAACAATAATAATAGGGAAAAAAATATGCAAAAATAAAAATAAATAAAATAAAAAATAAAATAAATAAATAAAATAATAATAAATACATAAATAAATAGAGTGACAACAGTAATGGGTGATACGATCAGGGATAGTGCTGTGCTATCTTACAATGGTAGGCTAACATAGACGAAGCTTGAGGTTCTGGGCAGAGAGAGAAAAGACAAAAGGATTACAGAAAAAAAGATTGCAGTTACATACAAGACAGTCACATTAGTCCCCAGGAAGTCCACTTATAGCAGAGAAATATGATAATAAGGGTTGCCAAACATATGAGAATTTGCTAGAACCTCTAGTTGAATATTTAATTTTTTCCAAGTGTAGATATAACATCAGATCTTGAAGCCAGTGTGACGCTTTAGGTGGATTTAAAGATTTCCAGTGCAATAAAATTTATCTGCGAGCCAGTAAAGATGCAAAGGCTATAATGTTTTGTTGTCTTTAAATCAGACTCAGTCCCTCAGGTGGAATGCCGAACAAAGCAAATTCTGCACATGGCTTAAGCTGTACTTCACACACTTTAGATAAGGTATCGAATATAGTTGACCAGTAAGGAGTAAGCTTGGGGCACGTCCAAAACATGTGAGACAAGTCTGCTTCGCCTGTGTGACATCTTATACAGGTCTTGTCAAAAGTAGAGTTAAAAGAGGCTATCCGTGATCTACTTAGATGTATTCGGTGTAACACTTTAAATTGTATTAAACTTAGGCGAGCACAAGAAGTGCTACCGTTCACTATACTTAGTGCATTGCTCCAAGATTCCTCTGAAAATGCTACTCCCAGTTCTTTTTCCCACCTAATTTTAATCCTATTGATTATTTTTATTTGAAAAAATACAATTATATATATATATATATATATATATATATATATATATATATATATATATATATATATATATATATATAATTACATTGCATCTCTGAATTGATTTATACAGAACTGTTGAATTTATGTACAGTTTTTAAGGCAAGTGTAAGTCACTGTAATTGCATTAAAAGGCAAATGAATCCCTTACGTTACTCTTTTAGTGGAAAAGTATTAAAATTACACTAGCTAGTTACTTTAAAATGGGTGGCATTGTGGCTCAGTGGTTAGCACTGTCACCTCACAGCAAGAAGGTCGCTGGTTCGAATCTCAGCTGGACCAGTTGACATTTCTGTGTAGGGTTTGCATGTTCTCCCCGTGTTGGCGTGGGTTTCCTCCGGGTGCTCCGGTTTCCTCCACAGTCCAAACACATGTGCTATAGGTGAATTGATGAACTAAATTGGCCGTAGTGTATGAGTGCGTGTGTGTGAATATGAGAGTGTATGGGTGTTTCCCAGTACTAGAAGGGCATCCGCTGTGTAAAACATATGCTGGAATAGTTGGCGGTTCATTCCACGGGGGTGACCTCTGATAAATAAGGGACTAAGCTGAAGGAAAATGAATAAATTTTACTTTAAAACTAATTACCCCCAACCCTGCTCCGGTCTCCCCATAGAGTCTCTGCGGGACGTTCCGGATGATCTGCAATTGTCCGGCAACTTGAAAAAAGTCTGTGAGAAAATCGAGCAGCAAAATACTCAACTGCGTCTGGGACTCGGATCTGCTCAGCGAGCTCTGCGCGTCGTTCTCAATCCATCTGAAGTGACGTTTGATCCTGATACCGTCCACCCAAACCTGCTGTTGTCTGAAGATCTTAAAACGGTGTCCTTCAGTGTGTCCAAGCAGCCCTATCCGGCCAGTTCCCAGAGGTTCGCCAGCTTCTTCCAGGTAGGCTTATAGACCATTTCAATGTGGTCATGTCATTGGCCCATAAACATTTCCTGCTTGTTATCAAACTATTTCATAACTGTAACAAGAGGCAATTCAATCATAACTTAACATTAAAACAGCTATCATAACATTATTTATCAATATGTGGCTCTTTTTGGATTCTCGGAAGCTGTAAAAATTAAAAACGTAAAACAGGAAATACATTGGGACCATTATTTTTGTTTACATCCCTCAAAATGGTCTATAATGACGGCATACCGTTTTCATGTTGTGATTAATGGGGTATATTAGGACTGCACGATATTGAAACTGACGATATTTTGTTTTTCTGCAATATATAAATTGCAATATGAATATAATTTTACAAGATCATAATTTTACATTGGTTGGGATGATTTTTTTATTTTTAAAGTAGAAAATGAAGAAAAAAAATATATATACACAAAATAAAATTAGGTAAAATCATAGATGAAAACAATAGAACAAAGATAAAACATTAAATAAACTGTGATTTATGGTTTTCAGTGGAGTATTGAGGTACAGGAATTAGTAAATAATCAAATGTAAAAAAACACTCTATAGCAGGGGTCACCAAACCTGTTCCTGGAGGGCCGGTGTCCTGCAGATTTTAGCTCCAACCCTAACCAAACACACCTGAACAAGCTAATCAAAGTCTTACTAGGTATACTTGAAACACCCAGGCAGGTGTGTTAAGGCAAGTTGGAGCTAAACCCTGCAGGGCACCGGACCTCCAGGAACGAGATTGGTGACCCCTGCTTTATAGTCTTCATTATATAAAAAAACAATTAATCTTTGTGGCACAAAAAGTGGCAAACTTTATCATTTCTTGTGTCTAAGTGGTTTAAATTTGCTTGGAATTGCTTGACGTCCTGCCATGTGACTATTGCAGATGCGCACATTGTGATATTGATGCTGAAGCGATATACAGTGCATCCGGAAAGTATTGATAGCTTCACTTTTTCCACATTTTATTATGTTACAGCCTTATTCCAAAATGGATTAAATTGATTTATTTCCTCAACATTCTACACACAATCCCCCATAATGACAATGTGAAAAAAGAGTTTTAGAAATTGTTGCAAATTTATTACAAATAAAAAAGCTGAAAAATCACCTGTACATCAGTATTCACAGCCTTTGGCATGAAGCTCTAAATTGAGCTCAGGTTCATTCTGTTTTCACTGATCATTCTTGAGATGTTTCACCAGCTTCATTGGAGTTCACCTGTGGTCAATTCAGTTGGTATATAAGGTCCCAGGGTTGACAGTGCATGTCAAAGCACAAACCAAGCATGAAGACAAAGGAATTGTCTGTAGACCTCCGAGACAGGATTGTCTTGAGGCACAAGGCTGGGGAAGGTTACAGAAACATTTCTGCTGATCTGAAAGTTCCGATGAGCACAGCGGCCTCCATCATCCGTAAGTGGAAGATGTTTGAACCACCAGGACTCTTTCTAGAGCTGGTCGGCCATCTAAGCGGAGTGATTAGGGGAGAAGGGCCTTAGTCAGGGAGGTGATCAATAACCCGATGGTCACTCTGTCTGAGCTCCAGCGTTCTTCTGTGGAGAGAGGAGAACCTTACAGAAGGACAACCATCTGTGCAGCAATCCACCAATCAGGCCTGTATGGTAGAGTGGCCAGACGGAAGACACTCCCCGCCTGGAGGTTGTCAAAAGGCATCTGAAGGACTCTCAGACCATCAGAAACTAAACTCTCTGGTCTGATGAGACTCAAATTGAACTCTCTGGAGTGAACGCCAGGCGTTACATTTGGAGAAAACCAGGCAGCGCTCATCACCAGGCTAATACCATCAGTGAAGCATGGTGGTGGCAGCATCATGCTGTGGGGATGTTTTTCAGCAGCAGGAACTGGAAGACTAGTCAGGATAGAGGGAAAGATGAATGCAGCAATGTACAGAGACATCCTGAATGAAGACCTGCTTCAGAGTGCTCTTGACCTCAGACTGAGGCGACGCTTCATCTTCCAGCAGGACGATGACCCAAAGCACACCGCCAAAATATCAATGAAGTGGCTTCACAACAACTTGTGAATGTCCTTGAGTGGCCCAGCCAGATCCCTGATCTAAATCCTATTGAACACCTCTGGAGAGATTTGAAAATGGCTGTACACTGTCGCTTCCCATCCAACCTGATAGAGCTTGAGAGGTACTGCAAAGAGGAATGGGCAAAAATTCCCAAAGACAGGTGTGCCGAGCTTGTGGCATCATATTCAGAAAGACTTGAGGCTGTAATCTCTGCCAAAGGTGCATCAACAAAGTGTTGAGCAAAGGCTGTGAATACTGATGTACATGTGATTTTACAGCTTTTTATTTTTAATAAATTTGCAACAATTTCTAAAATTCTTTTTCCACATTGTCATTATGGGGGATTGTGTGTAGAATGTTGAGGAAATACATTAATTTAATCAATTTTGGAATAGGCCTGTAACATAAAAAATGTGGAAGAAGTAAAGCGTTATCAATACTTTCCGGATGCACTGTAAGTTTGCTACAAAGATTCTCAGATCCTTAGTTAGATTTTTCATATTGAATATTACACTATGTTGTTGGATTTCAGGCTTTGAGCACTCAGAGTTTCACCCGAGGAGAGCATTTGTGGAGCTTTCAGGCTGAAGGTTGTCCGTGGGTTTTGTCCGTGTGTTACGGTGAGCTTTCCCGCTCCGGGTCTGGCAGTGGCCTGGAGAGCAGCGCTGGATCCTGGTGCCTGATGTACTGTGATAACCTGCTGAGGGCATATGAAAAGGGCAAAGACACGCCGCTCAGACGCACACCATCTCTGAAGAGGATGGAGATACGCCTCAGCTTCACTGCAGGCACTTTAGCGTTTTACAGCATTAGTGATGTGAGTGGGGATAAAACTCTCCTGCACACTTTTAAAGTCAACTTCACACACCCTGTGCATCTGGCGGTGAGGATGATGTCTGGTCAACCCAAAGCTCGCATAACTCTCTACTAGTAAAATCTGCTTTACTGCATCTCAAAGTGGACTTTAGTTATGGTTGATGACTTATTTGATGACAGACTCTGCAAATGCATCACAGCAGATTAGATTATTGTTCATGTTTTCATTGCATCACATTTTTGAGGTAAGCTAGAATTGAGTTTATGATGCAATTGAGAACTTGTGCAAATTTAAGAAATAAGACTTTTCCCCCCTGAGAATTAGACTTGGTCTCATCCAAATGTTTTACTGCATCTCATGCAAGAATTGCAAGTTCTTAATTGCAATTTTGACTTTATAAAGCAATTATGAGTTATAAAGTCCGAATTGTGCGACATAAAATATGCAGATTTAAGAAATAAGACCCCCTCCCCCTCAGGATTAGACTTGGTTTCATCCAAATGTTTTACTGCATCTCATGCCAGAATTGCAAGTTCTTACTTCATTCATTCATTCATTTTCTTGTCGGCTTTGTCCCTTGCGGGGTCGCCACAGCGGAATGAACCGCCAACTTATCCAGCACAATTTTACGCAGCGGATGCCCTTCCAGCCGCAACCCATCTCTGGGAACTTCCACACACACATTCACACTCATACACTATGGACAATTTAGCTTACCCAATTCACCTGTACTGCATGTCTTTGGACTGTGGGGGAAACCGGAGCACCCGGAGGAAACCCACGCGAACGCAGGGAGAACATGCAAACTCCACACAGAAACGCCAACTGATCCAGCCCAGCCGAGGTTCGAACCTGCGACCCAGCGACGTTCTTGCTGTGAGGCAACAGCACTACCTACTGCGCCACTGGGTTGCCAAGTTCTTAATTAATAAAGCAATTATGAGTTATAAAGTCATAATTGTGAGATATAAAATATGCACATTTTAGAAATAAGACCCCCTCCCCCTCAGCATTAGACTTGGTTTCATCCAAATGCTTTACTGCATCTCATAATGGACTTTAGTTAGGACATATTTAACTTACTAACTCTGCAAATGCATCACAGCAGATAAGATTTTGTTTTTTTTTTCAATTTCAATTTGTTCTCAATTGACTTAGAAAATATGACATAAAGTTAGAATTGTGAGCTGCAAACGTGCAAATATAAGAAATAAGATCCACCCCCTACGAATTAGACTTAGTTTCATCCAAACTCTTAACTGCATTTCATAATCAACGTTAGTTCAGTTTTCATTGCATCACAATTCCAAATAAAAATCAGAATTGCAAGTTCTTAATTACAACTTTGACTTTATAATACAATTATGAGTTATAAAGTCAGAATTGTGAGATATAAAATATGCAAATTTAAGAAATAAGAATTTCCACCTTTTAGAATTAGACTTGGTTTTATCCAAACGCTTTACTGCATCTCATAATAGACTTTAGTTATGGTTGATGACATTTAATACAAACTCTGCAAATGCATCACAGCAGATTTGTTTTTAAAGTTGACGTTGCAGCACAATTCTGTGAAAAAAGTCAGAATTGCAAGTTCTCAATTGAAATATGAGACATAAACACAGAATTGTCAGATACAAATGTGCAAATTTAAGAAATAAGCCCCCCCCCCCCCCCCCCCCCCCCCCCCCCCCCCCCCCCCCCCAGGTTTAAAACTTGGTTTCATCCAAACGCTTTACTGCATCTCATAATAGACTTTAGTTATAATTTATGACATATTTAATTTACAAACTCTGCAAATGCATCACAGCAGATTTGATTATTGTTGATGTTTTTGCATTGCGTCCAATTCTGAGAGGAAAAAGGCAGAATTGCAAGTTCTTAATTACAACTTTGACTTTATAATGCAATTCTGAGTTATAAAGTCAGAATTGTGAGATATAAAATATGCACATTTAAAAAATAAGACTTTTCCTCCCTTCAGTATTAGACTTGGTTTTATCCCAACGCTTTACTGCATCTGAGAATAGACTTTAGTTATAGTTGATGACATATTTAATTTACAAACTCTGCAAATGCATCACAGCAGATTTGATTATTGTTGATGTTTTTGCATTGTGCCACAATTGTGAGAGGAAAAAAGGCAGAATTGCAAGTTCTTAATTACAACTTTGACTTTATAATGCAATTCTGAGTTATAAAGTCAGAATTGTGAAATATAAAATATGTAAAATGTAAGAAATAGGAATTTCCACCCTCAGAATTAGACTTGGTTTCATCCAAACTCTTTACCGCATCTCATAATAGACTTTAGTTATGGTTGATGACATATTTAATTTACAAACTCTGCAAATGCATCACAGCAGATTAGATTATTATTGATGTTTTTGCACTGCGTCACAATTCTGAGAGGAAAAAGGCAGAATTGCAAGTTCTTAATTACAACTGACTTTATAATGCAATTCTGAGTTATAAAGTCAGAATTGTGAGATATAAAATATGCACATTTAAAAAATAAGACTTTTCCCCCCTTCAGTATTAGACTTGGTTTCATCCAAACGCTTTACTGCATCTGAGAATAGACTTTAGTTATAGTTGATGACATATTTAATTTACAAACTCTGCAAATGCATCACAGCAGATTTGATTGTTGTTGATGTTTTTGCATTGCGTCCAATTCTGAGAGGAAAAAAGGCAGAATTGCAAGTTCTTAATTACAACTTTGACTTTATAATGCGATTCTGAGTTATAAAGTCAGAATTGTGAGATATAAAATATGCAAATTTAAGAAATAAAACTTTTCCACCCTCAGAAATAGACTTGGTTTTATCCAAACGCTTTACTGCATCTCATAATAGACTTTAGTTATGGTTGATGACATTTAGTGCAAACTCTGCAAATGCATCACAGCAGATTTGTTTTTAAAGTTGACATTGCAGCACAATTCTGTGAAAAAAGTCAGAATTGCAAGTTCTCAATTGAAATATGAGACATAAACACAGAATTGTCAGATACAAATGTGCAAATTTAAGAAATAAGTCTTTCCCCCCCCTCAGGTTAAAACTTGGTTTCATCCAAACGCTTTACTGCATCTCATAATAGACTTTAGTTATAGTTGATGATATATTTAATTTACAAACTCTGCAAATGCATCACAGCAGATTTGATTGTTGTTGATGTTTTTGCATTGCGTCCAATTCTGAGAGGAAAAAGGCAGAATTGCAAGTTCTTAATTACAACTTTGACTTTATAATGCAATTATGAGTTATAAAGTCAGAATTGTGAGATATAAAATATGTAAAATGTAAGAAATAAAACTTTTCCACCCTCAGAATTAGACTTGGTTTCATCCAAACGCTTTACTGCATCTCATAATACACTTTAGTTATAGTTTATGACATATTTAATTTACAAACTCTGCAAATGCATCACAGCAGATTTGATTATTGTTGATGTTTTTGCATTGTCACAATTCTGAGAGGAAAAAGGCAGAATTGCAAGTTCTTAATTACAACTTTGACTTTATAATGCGATTCTGAGTTATAAAGTCAGAATTGTGAGATATAAAATATGCACATTTAAAAAATAAGACTTTTCCCCCCTTCAGAATTAGACTTGGTTTCATCCAAACGCTTTACTGCATCTGAGAATAGACTTTAGTTATAGTTGATGATATATTTAATTTACAAACTCTGCAAATGCATCACAGCAGATTAGATTATTATTGATGTTTTTGCACAATTGTGAGAGGAAAAAGGCAGAATTGCAAGTTCTTAATTACAACTTTGACTTTATAATGCAATTCTGAGTTATAAAGTCAGAATTGTGAGATATAAAATATGCAAATTTAAGAAATAATGTTTTTGAAAAAAAGGAAGCAAGAATTTTGACTTTATAATGCATTTGATAACTTGCATATGAATGTGCAAATATAATAAATAAGACTTTCCCCCTTGGAATTAGACCTGGTTTCATCCAAACTCTTTACTGCATCTGAGAATAGACTTTAGTTATGGTTGATGACATATTTAGTTTACAAACTCTGCAAATACATCACAGCAGATTAGATTATTTTTTATGTTTTTGCACAATTCTGAGAGGGAAAAAAGCCAAAATGGCAAGTTCTCAATTGCAGTTTTAACTTTAGTATGAAATTATTAGTCAGAATTTATAAATACAATATGTGCATCTAAATAAATAAGACATTTTCCCCTCAGAATTAGATTTTATAACATTATATTGGCACTAGATTTCTGAGGAAAGAAGTCAGAATTGCATCAGAATCTGCCATTCCTCAATAGATTTTTATCTTGCAATTACAAGTATAGCAAAGACAAGTTCATAGTTCTGAGAACCACATTATGCAACCAATTACTGCAATGATTTGGCCTTATTCATCCATATTTATCTTTTGTGATGATTGTACGATGCAGAACATTTACGTCTTATGCACTGAATGCATGTGGGTAAACTCTGTCACATTAATTTTTCTTGTAATATTTAATTTGATCAAAATATAAGAGTGTGTTGCATCTGTGTCATATAAAACATTTACAATGTTATTGTTGTTCTGTGTTTTTCACATGTTTATTAATACTTGTTTTTGACTAAATTTAATAAATAATTACATCTACCATTTCTAGTAATTTGCGTTAATGTCGTCTTTTATTTTGAAGTGTTGGCTGCAGGGCCGCCATTGACTCTGGATGGGCGTTACGACTTTTATTTTGAAGGGTCGCCAAAATGAGGATCATCTGTGTCGGTTTTGCGTAAATAAACTTGGAAAGTACATATTTCTACTGCAAAAGCATTGATCTATACGTTGAAATTTGAATAAAGGAAATATAGTATAACAAGTGCCAGTCAATGTCAACACATGACACGAATCCTAAACATAATAAGAGTCGTAAATTGGAATTTTAATTACATTTTAAAAAGCTAGTTCACCCAAATTAAACTTCTGTCATCATTTACTCACCCTCCACTTATTTTAAGCCTAAGATAATGTTATCGTCTTCTGTTTAACACAAAAGAAGCTATTTTGAAGAAAGCTGAAAACCTGTTACCATTGACTTCAGTCGTATTTCTTTTAGGTAGGTGTCAGTGGCTTTTTCAGCTTTCTAAAGTGTCTTCTTTAGTGTTCAACAGAATAAAAAAACAATTTGGAACCACTCGAGGGTAAGTAAATACTGAGTAAATTTTCATTTTGGCGTGAACTTAAACAAATATGCATCGTACTTTTATTTTGAAGTGTCTCCTAGAGGGTGGCCATCTTTGATACGATAACGCCTTCACGCTGACTTTTATCTGACAAGCGAATCGCGACTGACGCATCAGTTTCTTTCCGCCTGTAAACAACGAGTCAGAGACACAAACATAAAGTTATTATGCCTCAACTAACGCCTTATGATCGCATCAACACTAAAACACATCAGAATCTGATCTGAGACCACCAGCGGTTAAAGGTGAGTGTGTTTTCGTGAGGTTTAGCAGCTGATTTATCCGTGCACCGTTTGTGTCATATGATACACAATATCCTAATGTAAACACATCAGTTCAGTGTGATACACAGACGGGTTTTTGTTCATAAATGCTTTATATTTGTGTCTGAATGTGTGTGTGTGTGTTGTTTTTATCGCTCAGACTGTTATGTAACGACATATAAGCTTAAATAAACACATTCCAGAGGAGTAACTTTCACAGACCCAAAACAGTCTGTTCGCTAACGAAATTTATCATTTAATATATAATATTTCGCCTGTAAATGACTATATGATTAATTCATGAGGCATTACATGTTATTCACATAGTAATTACACGTGATTCATTGCTAATTTCGTGTTATTTATGCACTATTGTTGATATAATTAACATTTATCTATTATTAATATAACATTTGAGTGTCTGTTCATTTATCTTTGAATGTTTACATTTTACTATTATAATTATTGTGTTTTCCTACCTGCAATTATGTTATAGTGATTTATAGCAAACACTACAGTGTTTTTTAAACCATACTATAGTAAAGCACTTGAATTAATCTGTTGTGGTAATACTATTCCTATGGTAACACAACTATAATGACCCAACAAATGACCCAATACTGTAGTTTTCTACAACTGTAGTGTATATTATACTACAACACCCCACAGTTAACTGAGTGAAACTACTACAGGATACCTACATTATATCTTTAATTAATGCTACATTGATTAAACTCTAATTAACAGTGTTATAAATACTGTAATACATATACAGTATACTGCACCTTTCTATAGCATGCTTTAAATCACAAGTATTTACTTTAAAATATTCATTCATTCATTTTCCTTCAGCTTAGTCCCTTATTTATCAAAGGTCGCCACAGCGGAATGTACCGCCAACTATTTCAGCATGTGTTTTATGCAGCGGATGCCTTTCCAGCTGCAACCCAGCTCTGGGAAACACTCATTCACATACGCACACTCATACACTAAGGCCAATTTAGTTCGTTCGATTGACCTCATATGGAGCGAATTTAGTATCTAAAGTAATTCACGCAAAAGACACGATGTACACATGCGTAGTCAAATTCACGTGCATAAAACCAAATTCACGTGCATAAAATATTTATACATATTCACAAAAACAATTCACGTGCACAAAATAAAAATACATATTCATAAAATACGTTTCACAAATGCAAAACACCATTTGCAAATGTATAAGAGTGTACAAAAAGTTTTGAATGTTTAAAATTTGCGAGTTCATCCTGAATGAGAATGTGCAAATCCTGTTTCACGTACGACTCGCTCTGGATACGAGTGTGTGTGTTTTGAGACTTTCCTGGCAGCAGCAGCAGGCGACTCGTACCTTTCAGCCAATCAGATGAGAGCTGTACTCGATGAAACCCTCTCTGCGCTCCTTTTGCGCAGTCGGAGAAACGGAGAGATGCGCAGGCTTCAAACTAAAACTAATAAATTCCCTCCCTGACTATCACTGACTAAAAACTTAATTTACATTATATCTAATGAACGTAAACAAGCTGTTGTTGTGCTATAGTAATATGCAGACATAGTATTAATCTAGTAATATGTAAACATAGTATTAAAAAGGCGATCGCTTTTCGCGACCTTTTGCAACACAAATCGGAGGCTCTCTGATCATTTCAAACATGTTTGATACTGTTCAGGATTTTCAATCGGGCTGATCACTGCTCTGATAACCTGCCCTCCAACCTACAGCCCCATCGCCGAGGAGAAGAGCTAGGAAGCGTCGATCAGATTTAATAAATTAAGTTTAAAGTTTTTTTTTTTAATACTTATGCTTTATTATCAGTATTTATTTAGCCTATTTATGTATTTATTTGTTAAATTAGCCACATAACGTTAAGGTTACCTACTAAAATGTTGTATCCTAATAAAATGAAATGCTTAATATAATAAACCGATTTTAGATATTTTTTGTTGTTTGTACATTAAATCATTAGTCTAGTTCTGTAAACAGAGAGAGAGAGAGAAAGAGATTTTTACAGAGAGATTTGTCTTCAAAATGTCTTCAAATTGGGGAAGGGAATGGAATTTCAAAACCAAATAAGCAGTTTTGTAAGGCTTACGAGCGGCTCATTTGCGTTTATAGGCTATATGCCCCATTTATTTATTTTAATTAAATTCATTTTTAATTTTGAAAGAAATAAAATGCAACTGAAAGGAATGAAACAACTGGAAAAATACACTGGTAAATGGAAATAATATTTAAATTGACAAACAAAATGCCTGACATTCCATGACTTGGACAAAAATATATTCCTGATATCTACTGGCTACAATAGTGTTGCACTGCCTATAGTGTGAAAAAGTCTGCAATTATCTCTCTCTGAAAAAAAAATCCTTACTCTTTCTCGGTTTACGGGACTACACGTGTCATACATATCTGCACACGATATAAGAATAACGTTAAATCTGTCTAATAAAAAAGATAATTCAAGATTATTAAAAAAAATATATAGGCTAGCCTAGAGCATATCTATTTATTAAAATCAACGCGATTCATCAGTTCTTGGCTTTGGTGATGCAGAATAGGTTGGAACAGCTGTGATATCAGCTCGATTTAAAATATCAGACATGATCAGTTTTATTTGACTGGATTTGATTGACTGAGGCAGAGGCTCGAAACAAAACTAGAAGCTCTGTCCAGATGAACATTCTTATTTGCTGGTGGTCAAGCACATTATACGTAATAAAATAAATGAGTAGGCTCTAGTGTTGAACGTTTTCAGCATTAAATGCAATGTCTTATTTTGGTAGTTTTGTAGCCAAATCTTGTCTAGGCGATCGTTTGGAGTTTTACGTTTCAAAAGTCTGAAAAATGGACATGTTGATGTTATTTGCAGTATTGGGGAAAAAGTAATAGGCCTACATTACAATCTAAAGTCACTTAATAAAAGGAGCTAAAGGTGTTACTTTTTAAGGAAAGTAATGTAAAAGTAGCCTATTTGTTTTGCGTTTAAAAAAGATTAAGGTTTATTTAGAACACTGCTTGTTTGAAGTTATTATTAAGCATTTACACTTTAATTATATACATATGCATAATTCAATATACTTGTACTTCATTTCATTTAATCAAATGTGGAATATTTAGAATATTTTGTTGCGTTTGAACCGTCTCATTACTGGTCCTCATTACTGATCTGCGCCACCTACTGGAGACAGTCTTTTCAGCAGGAGTGATTAATGCAGCATAATTTTACAACGTCAAGATATGTGGTTTTTAATTGTTTTAATCCGTATTTTAAAATAATAAATATAATTTAAATGAACAATTACTCAAGCTAGCTAATGGCCACCATGGTGTGGATCACCATACTAGAGTGGTTCCCTTTAATTTAATTGCAAATAAGTTTACTACAGCCCGTGATAAGCAAATAAACACTTAGTTTATGTTGTCATATTTTCATTGTCTATTTTTTTTAGTTTCTAGCTTAATAAAGAAAAAATAAACTCATTATAAGAATCATTAAAAAATTATTATATTTATATTATTACTGAATGATAATATCTACTGTATTTTGCATATTAGGCTACTATAGCACAACAACAGCTTGTTTACGTTCATTAGATATAATGTAAATTAAGTTTTTAGTCAGTGATAGTCAGGGAGGGAATTTATTAGTTTTAGTTTGAAGCCTGCGCATCTCTCCGTTTCTCCGACTGCGCAAAAGGAGCGCAGAGAGGGTTTCATCGAGTACAGCTCTCATCTGATTGGCTGAAAGGTACGAGTCGCCTGCTGCTGCTGCCAGGAAAGTCTCAAAACACACACACTCGTATCCAGAGCGAGTCGTACGTGAAACAGGATTTGCACATTCTCATTCAGGATGAACTCGCAAATTTTAAACATTCAAAACTTTTTGTACACTCTTATACATTTGCAAATGGTGTTTGCATTTGTGAAACGTATTTTATGAATATGTATTTTTATTTTGTGCACGTGAATTGTTTTTGTGAATATGTATAAATATTTTATGCACGTGAATTTGGTTTTATGCACGTGAATTTGACTACGCATGTGTACATCGTGTCTTTTGCGTGAATTACTTTAGATACTAAATTCGCTCCATACCTCATGTGTTTGGACGGTGGGGGAAACCGGAGCACCCGGAGGAAACCCACACTAACACAGGGAGAACATGCAAACTCCACACAGAAACGCCAACTGACCCAGCCGGTACTCGAACCAGCGACCTTCTTGCTGTGAGGCCACAGTGCTAACCACTGCGCCACCGTGCCACACTATTTTAAATTACTACAGTAGTATTTTTTTCATGTGGGTTTGTTATAACCAGTGATGTAAAGTAACTAAATACAAATACTCAAGCTGCTGTAATCGAGTAGTTTTTCTCAGGAATTGTAGTTTACTAAGTAGTTTTATAAATGTGTACTTTTACTCTCCCTTGAGTACATTTTTAGTGCATTATCTGTACTTTTACTCCACTATTTTCCTTCAACCTGCAGTCACTACTTTATTTTTTCTTGTCTATGAGGATTAGAAAAATCAGTCCTGTGATTCCTGTCCAATCAAATCACACATAGAAGGTAAATCACATCATAATGAACTTCCTCAAGACGTGGGCGATTTATAACTGCAGCAAACTGTTTGGAAGCGTTAAAAGTGTCCAAGAAGATGTCCAAAATCTTTACACGCATTGACCCAGAGACTGTTTAGATGCATGTCACTGATGAGAAGATGACGGATGTTTACTGTATGATGACTAAAATGGCCTTAAACACCCAGCAGGCACAAGACATCAACATGACGTCATATTGACGTTGTCCCCAATGTCGTGGGGACGTTGCATTTTGTTTGAAAATGAAAATTGGGTTGACATCAGAACCCACCGCCAGGCTGACATCACTGTCCATCGTCCAACCTAAAATCAACCAAATATCAACATCTAATGATGTTACATTTTGACGTTGTGTGGACGTTGCCACAATGTCTATCAGATGTTGTATTTTAGTTGCCATACCTGACGAAATAAATGTCTGTTTGACGTCAACATGATTTAAGATGTTGGCTCGACGTTGGATTTTGATCACTTTCTAACACGACCTAAAATCAACCAAATATCAACGTCTAATGATGTTACATCTTAACGTTGTGTGGACGTTGCCACAATGTCTATCAGATGTTTCATTTTAGTTGCCATACCTGACGAATAAATGTCTGTTTGACGTCAACATGATTTAAGATGTTGGCTCGACGTTGGATTTTGACCACTTTCTAACACGACCTAAAATCAACCAAATATCAACGTCTAATGATGTTACATTTTGACGTTGTGTGGACGTTGCCACAATGTCTATCAGATGTTGTATTTTAGTTGCCATACCTGACGAATAAATGTCTGTTTGACGTCAACATGATTTAAGATGTTGGCTCGACGTTGGATTTTGACCACTTTCTAACACGACCTAAAATCAACCAAATATCAACGTCTAATGATGTTACATCTTAACGTTGTGTGGACGTTGCCACAATGTCTATCAGATGTTTCATTTTAGTTGCCATACCTGACGAATAAATGTCTGTTTGACGTCAACATGATTTAAGATGTTGGCTCGACGTTGGATTTTGACCACTTTCTAACACGACCTAAAATCAACCAAATATCAACGTCTAATGATGTTACATTTTGACGTTGTGTGGACGTTACCACAATGTCTATCAGATGTTTCATTTTAGTTGCCATACCTGACGAATAAACGTCTGTTTGACGTCAACATGATTTAAGATGTTGGCTCGACGTTGGATTTTGATCACTTTCTAACACAACCTAAAATCAACCAAATATCAACATCTAATGATGTTACATCTTAACGTTGTGTGGACGTTGCCACAATGTCTATCAGATGTTTCATTTTAGTTGCCATACCTGACGAATAAATGTCTGTTTGACGTCAACATGATTTAAGATGTTGGCTCGACGTTGGATTTTGACCACTTTCTAACACGACCTAAAATCAACCAAATATCAACGTCTAATGATGTTACATCTTAACGTTGTGTGGACGTTGCCACAATGTCTATCAGATGTTTCATTTTAGTTGCCATACCTGACGAATAAATGTCTGTTTGACGTCAACATGATTTAAGATGTTGGCTCGACGTTGGATTTTGATCACTTTCTAACACAACCTAAAATCAACCAAATATCAACATCTAATGATGTTACATCTTAACGTTGTGTGGACGTTGCCACAATGTCTATCAGATGTTTCATTTTAGTTGCCATACCTGATGAATAAATGTCTGTTTGACGTCAACATGATTTAAGATGTTGGCTCGACGTTGGATTTTGTCCACTTTCTAACACGACCTAAAATCAACCAAATATCAACGTCTAATGATGTTACATCTTAACGTTGTGTGGACGTTGCCACAATGTCTATCAGATGTTTCATTTTAGTTGCCATACCTGATGAATAAATGTCTGTTTGACGTCAACATGATTTAAGATGTTGGCTCGACGTTGGATTTTGACCACTTTCTAACACGACCTAAAATCAACCAAATATCAATGTCTAATGATGTTACATCTTAACGTTGTGTGGACGTTGCCACAATGTCTATCAGATGTTTCATTTTAGTTGCCATACCTGACGAATAAATGTCTGTTTGACGTCAACATGATTTAAGATGTTGGCTCGACGTTGGATTTTGACCACTTTCTAACACGACCTAAAATCAACCAAATATCAACGTCTAATGATGTTACATCTTAACGTTGTGTGGACGTTGCCACAATGTCTATCAGATGTTTCATTTAAGTTGCCATACCTGACGAATAAATGTCTGTTTGACGTCAACATGATTTAAGATGTTGGCTCGACGTTGGATTTTGATCACTTTCTAACACAACCTAAAATCAACCAAATATCAACATCTAATGATGTTACATCTTAACGTTGTGTGGACGTTGCCACAATGTCTATCAGATGTTTCATTTTAGTTGCCATACCTGACGAATAAATGTCTGTTTGACGTCAACATGATTTAAGATGTTGGCTCGACGTTGGATTTTGTCCACTTTCTAACACGACCTAAAATCAACCAAATATCAACGTCTAATGATGTTACATCTTAACGTTGTGTGGACGTTGCCACAATGTCTATCAGATGTTGTATTTTAGTTGCCATACCTGACGAATAAATGTCTGTTTGACGTCAACATGA
Organism: Danio kyathit; assembly: GCA_903798195.1. Taxonomy (NCBI): domain Eukaryota; kingdom Metazoa; phylum Chordata; class Actinopteri; order Cypriniformes; family Danionidae; genus Danio; species Danio kyathit. The sequence continues at coordinate 3,216,352 of LR812524.1, read as the reverse complement.
TTTAAGATGTTGGCTCGACGTTGGATTTTGACCACTTTCTAACACGACCTAAAATCAACCAAATATCAACGTCTAATGATGTTACATCTTAACGTTGTGTGGACGTTGCCACAATGTCTATCAGATGTTTCATTTTAGTTGCCATACCTGACGAATAAATGTCTGTTTGACGTCAACATGATTTAAGATGTTGGCTCGACGTTGGATTTTGACCACTTTCTAACACGACCTAAAATCAACCAAATATCAACATCTAATGATGTTACATCTTAACGTTGTGTGGACGTTGCCACAATGTCTATCAGATGTTGTATTTTAGTTGCCATACCTGACGAATAAATGTCTGTTTGACGTCAACATGATTTAAGATGTTGGCTCGACGTTGGATTTTGACCACTTTCTAACACAACCTAAAATCAACCAAATATCAACGTCATTATTGGACATCAAAATAACGTTGTCCTTAGACGCCGGTTAGACATTGAATTTTGGTCACCTGACATCACAACCTAAATATTAATGTCTTATGACTAGGTCCAGATGGAATCTGTGGACGTCAGTGTTGCCAGATGTAGCTGACTTTTTCCAGCCCAAAAACCCGCCGACATGCGATAACACCCGCCCAACAACCACGATTTTACAAAAAGTGGGGGGGGGGGGGGGAATGGACGGTCCCAAATTCCAGTACAGGGGGGGGTTGCATAGATATACGGGGCGCTCCAAAACGTATGAGGGGTGGTTGGATCGTCCTATATTATAAAAGTAGGGGGAACGGTCCCAAAATTGACGCAAATTGGGTGGTTACGGGAGATCGCTGGCAGGCGGGCGTACCTTTACAATACCGCCCAAATATCCACTACCCGCCTATGATATTTTTTACCCGCAAACTTGGATTCAAAACCGCCCAATCTGGCAACACTGGTGGACGTTTTTTGCTATTTCTGCTGAGAATTTTGGTAAAAATCTGCAGAATTATTTTGGAAGTCTCATAACTAAACCCTTAATATGTGAAATAAAAAATAATATCTTTTATTATCAACTTTATCAACTTTTTATTTAATGTTTAAAATGCAAATCCAATTAGATTCACTTTATTTGGTAAACAAAGCAAGTCTCTCATATGATATATCTACTAAAAGACAGAAAATATTACTGTACAAACTGCACTGTAAATAAATCAGATGAAAATATTCATATTAGTCAATAATATTACTGTAATTAATTTAAAAACTGAATAAATTTAGATTTACACACATTTACTCAAGTAAATAAACAGAATTAATGATGGGGTAAAAATCTGCGGAATTCTGCGCGTGCAGATCATACCTGTCAACATTGGGATGTAAAAATAAGGGATAATTCCCTGTGTGGGCCTACTTATGACCTTGTGTGCCTGCTGGGCAATAACTAAATGCACTACAGAATGTTACGTTTACACACATCCACAAATTAGATGTAAATGCATCCGCTTTGTACAGAGTAATACTCACTACTCTTGAGTACTTTTGAAAGCTTCACTTTTTACTCATACATTGAGTAATATTTACAGCAGATTACAAAATTTATCTATAATTCTTAGGCAAGTAATGGTACTTTTCCTTGAGTATGATTTTTCAGTACTCTTTCCTCCACTGACTATATGAAGTATTGCATTTCAGTAAAAACTGAAGCATCTGTGTGTCTTTATTTCATAGGTTGAATCCAGAATGCTGGAGACGGTGACCGATGTGGCAAGTTTTGTTCATTATGGCAACACCAGTGTTTTCCCCACTGCGGACAACAGTTCTGAGATCATTCCGGATGGAGAAAGCAACATCTCTAAACCACACCGCTGTCTGCAGGTCCTGTATGACGACATCGGGACGTCCAGGTACACAGAAAACACATCTGGAGGACACCGATATGATTTGATTGCTGATTTATGGTGTATGATACATCAGTGCACACTCATGCAAGTGTGTTATTATGAGGAGTCATGCTGGATTTGCAGGAAATACATTTTGGGAGGAGGTATTAGCCATTTGCAGGTTAGCTAAAAATAATGTAAACGCGCATTAAAAGTGAGTTTGTCTGCGATAGGGATGATCTTGTGTAATATTTGACAGTAAACTCTTGTGTGACGCTTATAAAATCTGATGTTAGTGATGAGGGAGGCTGGTTACAGCTGGAGCTTTCATTTCTGCTTTCATTTTACTGCTGATGATGACTCTAAAACAGGGACTGTCCTGCGTCATTTATGAGAAATCAGCTGTTTGTGTGTGTGTGTGTGTGTTAGTGCGTGTGTATGTGTATGTATTTGCATTTGTGTGTGCATTTGCACTTGTTTGTTTGTTTGTGTGAGCGTGTGTGCGTTTGTTTGTGTTTGTTTGTGTGTGCGCGTGTGTGCGTTTGTGTTTGTTTGTGTGTGTGTGTGTGTGTGTGTGTGTGTGTGTGTGTGTGTGTGTATTTGCATTTGTTTGTGTGCACGTTTTGTTTGTTTGTGTGTTTGTTTGTGTGTGTGTGTGTGTGTGTGTTGTTTGTTAGTATTAGTGGATGTGTGTGTACAGTATGTATTTGCATTTGTTTGTTTGTTTGTGTGTGTGTGTATGTGCGTGTTTGTTTGTGTGTGTATGTTTGTTTGTGTGTATGTATTTGCATTTGTGTGTGTGTGTATTTGCATTTGTTTGTTTGTTTGTGTGTGTGTGTGTGTGTGTGTGTGTGTGTGTGTGCGCGTTTGTTTGTGTATGTTTGTTTGTGTGTGTGTATTTGCATTTGTGTGTGTGTGTATTTGCATTTGTTTGTGTGCGCGTTTGTTTGTTTTTTGTTAGTTTGTTTGTGTGTGTGTGTGTGTGTGTGTGTGCGCGTTTGTTTGTGTATGTTTGTTTGTGTGTGTGTATTTGCATTTGTTTGTGTGCGCGTTTGTTTGTTTGTTTGTTTGTGTGTGTGTGTGTGTGTGTGTGTGTGTGTGTTGTTTGTTAGTATTTGTGTATGTGTATGTAATTGCATTTGTTTGTTTTTCTGTGTGTTTTGTTTGTGTGTGTGTGTGTGTGTGTGTGTGTGTTAGTGTGTGTGGATGTGTATGTATTTGCATTTTTGTGTGTGTTTGTGTGTGTGCGCGTTTGTTTGTTTGTGTTTTTTTGTGTATCTGTATGTATTTGCATTTGTGTGTGTGTTTGCATGGGTTTGTGTTTGTTTTGTTTGTTTGTTTGTGTGTATGTGTGTGTGTTTGTTAGTATTTGTGGATGTGTGTGTATGTATTTGCGTTTGTTTGTTTGTGTGTGTGTGTGTGTGTGTTTGCATTTATGTGTGTGTGTGTGTGTGTTTTGTTTGTTTGTTTGTGTGTGTGTGTGTGTGTTTTGTGTGTGTGTGTGTATGTTAGTGATCGTGGATGTGTGTGTATGTATGTGCGTTTGTTTGTGTGTGTGTTTGGTTGTTTGTTTGTTTGTTTGTGTGTGTATTTACGTGTTTGTTTGTTTGTTTGCGCGCTTGTGTGTGTATTTTTATTTGTGTGTGTGTGCGTTTGTTTGTTTGTGTGTATGTGTGTGTGTTTTGTTTGTTAGTGTTTGTGGATGTGAGTGGATGTATTTGTGTTGTGTCTGTTTATGTTTGTTTGTGTGAATGTGTTTGTCTGTTTGTGTGCATTTGTGGGCACATTTAAGTGTGTGTGTGTGCGTGCGTGTGTGTGTGAGAGACAGAGAGAGCTCAGCGCTGGTCTTATTGTCTTCAAGAGGACATCCTGAGCTCTTCACACAGACACACACTCCTGCTGCCTTCCCTCAGTCAGTTTCCTCTGCTTGTGTTTCACAATCTCTGATCAGCAGAAAGTAAAGCAGCTCTATTGTCTATTGAGGAGGAACTGCAAATGCCACATTTATAAGTACCACATGATTTTATTATACTTCTTTCAATGTTTTTAACAGAAGCGTTTGTTTTTCTCAGAATTGCGTTTCAAGTTATAACCGGACACACATGCAGCAAAAAGAACGTTTAGATTTTAAAATAGAGTCAGAATTGTAAGAACTTGATTTAAATATTTGGTAAAGTGAGAAAAAGGGCAAAAGTGTGTGATATTAAAAGCCATTCAAGCCATAGATGTTTAATTCATTGAATATACTTCGGCTTACTCCCTTTATTCATCAGGGGACGCCACAGAAGAATGAACCACCAACTATTCCAGCATATGTTTTGCACAGCAGGTGCCCTTCCAGCTGCAACCCAGTACTGGGAAACACCCATACACACTCAATCTCACACACACACACACACACACTCATACACTACAGTCAGTTTAGTTCATCAATTCCCCTATAGTGCATGTGTTTGGACTGTGGGGGAAACCGGAGCACCCGGAGGAAACCCACACCAACACGGGGAGAACATGCAAACTCCACACAGAATTGCAACTGGCTCAGCCGGGACTTGAACCAGCGACCTTCTTGCTGTGAGGTGACAGTGCTAACCACTGAGCCACCGTGCTGCCTATTTAATTAATTTAATATTTTGATCATTATCTTAAGCTTCCAGAGATTAGTGGATGTCTTTTTGCTGTGATTGTCGTCTTTTATGCTCTTTCATTTGTTTGTTTGTTTGAAGTCAGCTTGACAAAAATGTTAAAAACAAACTTTTCTAATAAAAATATGATTTCTAGGGGAAATGTAAGGGTGTGTGGTTGGGGGAAAAAAGGTCACAAAATTTAAACAAACTAATATTCTCAGGTGGCTCAGTGGTTAGCGCTGTTGCCTCATAGTAAGAAGGTCGCTGGTTCGAGTCCTGGCTGGGCCAGTTGGCATTTCTGTGTGGAGTTTGCATGTTCTCCCTGTGTTGGCGTGGGTTTCCTCCGGGTGCTCTGGTTTCCCCCACAGTAGGAATTGGTTGTATTTTTGAGGATTTTATTATTGAACAACAACCATGTTCTCAATGAACCCAAAAAACTCATTAATATCAAAGCTGAATATTTTTGGAAGTAGTTTTTAGTTTGTTTTTAGTTTGAGCTATTTTAGGAGGATATCTGTGTGTGCAGGTGACTATTACTGTGCAGAATTATTAGGCAACTTAACAAAAAACAAATATATACCCATTTCAATGATTTATTTTCACCAGTGAAACCAATATAACATCTCAACATTCACAAATATACATTTCTGACATTCAAAAACAAAACAAAAACAAATCAGTGACCAATATAGCCACCTTTCTTTACAAGGACACTCAAAAGCCTGCCATCCATGGATTCTGTCAGAGTTTTGATCTGTTCACCATCAACATTGCGTGCAGCAGCAACCACAGCCTCCCAGACACTGTTCAGAGAGCTGTACTGTTTTCCCTCCTTGTAAATCTCACATTTGATGATGGACCACAGGTTCTCTATGGGGTTCAGTCAGGTGAACAAGGAGGCCATGTCATTAGTTTTTCTTCTTTTAGACCCTTTCTTGCCAGCCACGCTGTGGAGTACTTGGACGCGTGTGATGGAGCATTGTCCTGCATGAAAATCATGTTTTTCTTGAAGGATGCAGACTTCTTCCTGTACCACTGCTTGAAGAAGGTGTCTTCCAGAAACTGGCAGTAGGACTGGGAGTTGAGCTTGACTCCATCCTCAACCCACAAGCTCATCTTTGATGATACCAGCCCAAACCAGTACTCCACCTCCACCTTGCTGGCGTCTGAGTCGGACTGGAGCTCTCTGCCCTTTACCGATCCAGCCACGGGCCCATCAAGACTCACTCTCATTTCATCAGTCCATAAACCTTAGAAAAATCAGTCTTGAGATATTTCTTGGCCCAGTCTTGACGTTTCAGCTTGTGTGTCTTGTTCAGTGGTGGTCGTTTTTCAGCCTTTCTTACCTTGGCCATGTCTCTGAGTATTGCACACCTTGTGCTTTTGGGCACTCCAGTGATGTTGCAGCTCTGAAATATGGCAAAACTGGTGGCAAGTGGCATCTTGGCAGCTGCACGCTTGACTTTTCTCAGTTCATGGGCAGTTTATTTTGCGCCTTGGTTTTTCCAGACGCTTCTTGCGACCCTGTTGACTATTTTGAATGAAACGCTTGATTGTTGGATGATCACGCTTCAGAAGCTTGGCAATTTTAAGAGTGCTGCATCCCTCTGCAAGATATCTCACTATTTTTGACTTTTCGGAGCCTGTCAAGTCCTTCTTTTGACCCATTTTGTCAAAGGAAAGGAAGTTGCCTAATAATTATGCACACCTGATATAGGGTGTTGATGTCATTAGACCACACCCCTTCTCATTACAGAGATGCACATCACCTAATATGCTTAATTGGTAGTAGGCTTTCGAGTCTATACAGCTTGGAGTAAGACAACATGCATAAAGAGGATGATGTGGTCAAAATACTCATTTGCCTAATAATTCTGCACTGCCTGTATATATTTAATCTTCTCCTGGTTAACTGGAGGTGTTTGTGTTGGAAAAATTGGTGCTTTCCATGATCATAGGTAAAACACCAGTTTTGATTGGTGTGTTTCTGAGTGTGTGTGATTTAGAGTGTTTTGTGTCTGAGTCTGTCTGTTTTGCTTTGTGTGTGTGTGTGTGTGGGTGTGTGTGTGTGGTCCTGTATTAACAGTAATAAATGTCTGTTTTCTCTAAACCTCTTAAACACACACACACACACACTCACTCTCTCTCTCTCTCTCTCTCTCTCTCTCTCTCTCTCTCTCTCTCTCTCTCTCTCTCTCTCTCTCTCTCTCTCTCTCTCTCTCTCTCTCTCTCTCTCTCTCTCTCTCTCTCTCTCTCAGCTTAGAGCTTGTGCTTTGGTCTGTCTGGTAACCTCTGGTGTGTGTTTTATCTCAGGGTTCGCTACTGGGACTTGATGCTGCTCATCCCAAATGTGGCATTCCTGGTTTTCCTGATGTGGAAGCTTCCGTCTGCGCGCGCCAAGATCCGCTTGACCTCCAGCCCCATATTTGTGGCGTTTTACATACTGGTGAGCAGCAGATCCATCCTGAAGCATCCATATATTTCCAATACTGGCAATGCATCAAAAGCATCGATCCTTAAATAGAAGTATTGGAGCAATTCCATGCAAATGTCTACCTTGCCATGACAACAATTAAGTTTTGGCCAAAATAGCGAAACCGTTTCTGCGTTTTTTGTGCAAGCAAATATTTTACAGTGCTATATAAATACTCAATAATGTCTCTGTTAATGTTGCCAAACAGTTATATTTGATTTACCAAACTCACACAAGTGTTAATTTCACATCTGTCCCATCCATAACGGAGCTTTTTCTCATGAATACAAAAATATTAAATAAAATAAAATCAATGATGTTTGTTCTATAGAGAGCCAACTCTGATCCTTTTGATTAGCATTATTTCTTTTGGGTTGTGTAGTTTAATTCACTGAATTTCCACCAAGTATGTTGTATACTGTAAACTTGCAGACTTTTCTTTGTCACATCCATAACCCATGTTTATTTTCCTCATTTAAAATACAAAACATGTTTACAGATTGATATTTTTCTGCTCCTATAACTCTGTGGCTAGTTGTTTTGGAATATATAAACAGATGTTTTAATATAATGTTAGCATATACGTTCGCTGTGAATTTATGTTTTGAGATTTTACTGCAAACAGTGTTGCCAGATGTAACTGACTTTTTCCAGCCCAGGGGGGGTTGAACGGTCCCAAATGTCACGAAAAGTGTGTGAGGGGTGGTTGGATCATCCCATATTTAACGAAAAGTGGGGGGAACGTTCCCAAGTTTCACGAATATAGGGGGGTTACGGGAGATCGTGGGCAAAAATCTGGCAACACTAGCAAATGTCACATCCATAATGCTGGAATTGCTCATTGGTTTTTTCTATGTTTGTTTTTCTTAATGAGTGATCATTGATTTTAATATTATATTAATAGTTAATGATAATAACAGACTCAAAAGGAGAGAGTCACGTGTCATTTTTCATTAAAAAAGGAATAAATATAGATTTTTTTTAAATAAACAATGTGTGCAATGTTATTTTTTAGTTATATATGGTGTTATATTGCCAATTTTTATTCAATTAATAATGTTCTGTCATTTTAATAAATGTAAAGAGGAATTATGTCAAATTTACTCCGTAATAATATTGTAGCTGATAAAAAACATTATAATAATTATTATACAATATTTACTTGAAGTATCGATATCGATATGGACGATACTTGTCTTGAAATATTTGGTATCTGAATGGAAAGAAAATAATTAGTATCACCCATCCCTGCTGAACTCAGAATATTTAAACTAGAATGAGGAAGTTTGTCATTTCAATGGGATTTTCCGCTGTGAAACACCAGTTAACCTGGGAAAACCCAAATCTGTCAGCTGGCCTCAGATCAGTGTGTTGTTGTGTTGTGCAGGTGTTTGTGGTTGCGGCTGTAGGAATCACTCGCGCCATCGTCTCTATGACCGTCAGCACATCCAGCGCCGCCACGCTCATAGACAAGGTGAAAACACACACACACACACACAAACAAACACACACATACAGTTGAAGTCAAAATTTTTCGGCCTCCTTTGTAATTAATTGTTTTATTCAATTATCTCCCAAATGAAGTTGAACAGATTCAGGAATTTTTCACAGTATTTTCCATAATATGTTTTCTTCTGGAGAAAGTTTTATTTGGTTTATTTTTTTTTTGGTTTTTAATTTATTTAAATCATTTTAAGGTCAATATTATTAGCTCCCTTAAGCAATATTTGTTTTGGATTGTCTCCAAATCAAACCACTGTTATACAATGACTTACCCTAACTTTACCCTAATTAACCTAGTTAAGCCTTTAAATGTCACTTTAAGCTGAATACTAGTATCTTGAGAAATATCTAGTCAAATGTTATTTACTGTCATCATGGCAAAGAGAAAATAAATCAGTTATTAGAGATGAGTTATTAAAACTATTATGATTAGAAATGTGTTGAAGAAATCTGCTCTGTTAAGCAGAAATTGGGGAAAATGATAAAAGAATTCCAAATTAAAAGGAGGGCTAATAATTCTGACTTCATCTGTACACACACACACACACACACACACACACACACACACACACACACACACACACACACACACACACAAAGTTTGTTTCTGATATTTTCTGTGTGTTTGCAGGTGCTTTGGGAAATCACAAGGTTCTTTTTATTGGCTATTGAGCTCAGCGTCATCATACTCGGATTGGCTTTTGGTAAGTAAACGATTCTACCTCAAACAAATAACCTCAAATAAATAACCCTACCCTTAAATAACCATTGTTATTTTAGTATTATTTAGTTATTTTTATGTTTAAAAATATAATATTTATGTGTTATGTTTATTTAGTTATGAATTTATTTATTATATTCGTTCATTCATTTATTTTCGCATTAGTCCCTTTATTAATCCGGGGTCACCACAGCGCAGCGGATGCCCTTTCAGCTGCAACCCATCTCTGGGAAACATCCATACACACTCATTCACTACGGACAATTTAGCTTACCCAATTCACCTGTACTTCATGTGTTTGGACTAGGGATGTTAACGATTACTCAATCATCGATTAATTGTCGATAAGCCTTTAATCGATCGACCTTATCGATGACCGATTTAACATGGACATATAAAGGAAAAGACACGCTTTGCGCTGCGAGACACTTATTCACGACTTTACACATTACATATTCAAGTGTGTACAGTTTACATGACCATGGAGTCAGTCTCTTGACTGCATATTGGGCGATGCATAAGACCCGCGGGGATCTCGGTTATATTTACAGGTGCTGCCGTTAATCTGCGGGTCAGGTAATCAAAAAATAGGTTGCATGATATTTAAGTATGGGTGGGTCACGCGTGGATGAGATCATTGGTTATGCAAACTTTAACTATTTTCTCTGAAATATTAAGATGTTTTAGAAATTTTGAAAGACTGTAACAAATATGCTTTCATTTTAAAAATCGCTCATCACGGCCAGACATGCGGTGAACATCACCGTTCTTACAGGTTTCTGCTCTCTCGTCATCAATCAATCTCAGTCTGGGAACATGTTTAGTGCTGCGAATTTTGTTAAGCCTGTCCTGCTTAACAAAATTACTTGATTTAATGGAGGATATTGTGTATTGAGGATATAGGCAAATATATCGCAGAGAGCTGAGACTCATGACGACTTTAAAGACGATATAGCTTGTTTCGGATGATGTATTACATGTTTTAATTACATTATTATATAAAATGAACAGCATTATTATTTTAATCATCACCATTAATAATAAACGAACTACAGATAACTTAACAGCTTCAGCTGTTCACATCAACATCACTTGACCGGCACTTTTGGACTTCAGCACCACGCATATTTAGCTTGAATTTAAATAGAGTTTCCTTCCTAAAGGGAAAAATACAATAATTTTTTTAATTGCAAGGCGATTATAGACATGTATTCGCAATTTCACACACATCAGCATGTGAAAAATTTAATATTTGCATTGCGCTCTTTCTCTCTCTCTCGCAGCAGCAGACGCGCGCTGCACGTGAGGGCACTGCCATACACAGCCCCATCTCATAGCAGATTAATTTGCAAACTAAATTTAATTAATAAATTAAATAAAGTTATTTGTAAAAATGAAACTACAGAAAAAAAATAAAAAGAACTGAAACCAGCTGATCTGTTCTGGATGAACAGGTGCTGCAATCGAATTAATACGATGGAATGATAAAAACAGACATGCACATATTTCAGAAAATAGCCCAATTATTTAATTAAAAAATATGTTAAGCCTATATTTATATATATAATTTTTCTATTATATATTTTTAATAGTCTATATTAAATTACCATTCGTTTTGGCTTTAACGAATTATTGAACAGATTATTAATAACTTATCAAACAACATTTTACTGAGCTCAGTTCTAATATTAGAGCCAGAGCTGCGGCGCGTCGGCAATAGTCTAAACAAAACTCTGACAAACAATAAACGCATATCCCAAGCGCAACATTGTGTTAGATTTTAGCAAATACAGAGGTGACACTGTTAATGACTACTTTTGTGATGATGATCAGACCTGAAGCCGCGGTGCGCTCTGAAAATCAAAACATGTATAAACGCACGCATAGAAACACGCGCAGGCGGTGAGACCTCCGTCCGCCTCCCGTCTGAAAGGACTTTAATGCATGCATCCTTGTTTCTTCCGTGCGCAGATAAATATAATTTCATTTGCTTGCATCCATTTATATTATATGAATTTTGCAGCATGATAACGGCATGGAGCCATCGAACCACCCGAAATCACCATCAAATCCTGTCCCGCGCCACACAGTTTAGCTGTAAGAGCGCGGTGATTTGCATTGGTTTTAATTATTTTCTGAGATAAAACATAATGCAAATGAAGTAGATTATTAAATAAGTTTTAAAAAAGCAGCCGAAAGTTTAGGCCTATTAAATACGTTTAAAAATGGTTAAATAAATGAGCAAATTAGAAACCTAACACTGCCGCGCCCATATATCGTGTCGGCGATCTCACAGGGGGACTATATGGCAATCTGAAAATTTCTTATATTGTCCAACACTAGCCGTGAGATAGCATTGGTCTGTCATAGCCTAAATGGTTTGTTCTTCACTGAAGCTTTAACAGAAGCGTGTGCCGCATGTTCACCTCTGACGCATTCAGCCTGTAGCCTAGTTTGGGTTTTTTACATATAATGTTGATTACTTAAAATGTCTTATTTTTTATTTTTATAGTTTATATCTATAAAATGAATGCTTAGCTTATTTCGTTGTGACGATTAAGCAAGAACCATAATGCATTGCATATTCGGCTCATTCTTCAGTAGCCTATTCGTATGTATTTTATAAACATATGGTTTATAAGGATTAACGATTAATCGATTGATTGATCGTTAATTTAAATGATCATCGATCATGGGATTTTGTAGAAACTGACATCCCTAGTTTGGACTGTGGGGGAAACCGGAGCACCCAGAGGAAACCCACGCGAATGCAGGGAGAACATAGAAACTCCACACAGAAACGCCAGCTGACCCAGCCGAGGCTCGAACCAGCGACCTTCTTGCTGTGAGACAACAGCACTACCTACTGCGCCACCGTGTCTATGCGACCTATTTTGTTTTGTGCTTTTTAAATTTTATTAAAATAAAATAAATCCAAATAAATTTATTCAAATAAAATAAATCTAAAAAAAAAAAGTAAATATATTAATACATATATATATATTTATAATTATTATTATTTTTTTCCCAAGCTTAAATTTTTTTTCTTTAAATCTGAGTTTTAATCTTAGGTATTTTTTTTTCTATTAGCTGTTTATCCCCTAATATTTATGTTAATTTGAATTAGTGTCAGTATATTTGTGTTGTGGGGCGTCACGATGGCGCATTGGGTAGCACGATCGCCTCACAGCAAGAAGGTCGCTGGTTTGAGCCTTGGCTGGGTCAGTTGGCATTGGCATTGGCTGTGTGGAGTTTGCTTGTTCTCCCCGTGTTGGTGTGGGTTTGCTCCGGGTGCTCCGGTTTCCCCCACAGTCCAAAGACATGTGGTATAGGTGAATTGGGCATGCTAAACTTGGCCGTAGTGTATGTGTGTGAATAAGTGTGTATGGGTGTTTCCCAGTGATGGGTTGCAGCTGGAAGGGCATCCGCTGCGTCAAACTTATGCTGGATAAGTTGGCGGTGCATTCTGCTGTGGAGACCCCTGATTAATAAAGAGACTAAGCCGAAAAGAAAATGAATGAATGAATATTTGTGTTGTGCTTTTCTACTTTTTGTTTTGTATTTCGGGATTATCATTTATTGAACGTTTGATCACTTTTATCAGCTCTTGTTTTCCCTTGTTATGTTGTGTTGTGCAGTCAGAGCTCATTAAACGCAGGATTGTTTTGTTTTTTTGCGTGTGTTCTGCTCTTCCTGTCTGAGTGACGTGTTTGCTGATTGTGTTTGTCAGGCCATCTGGAGAGCAAGTCCAGCATCAAGCGTGTTTTGGCCATCACTGCGGTTCTGTCTCTGGCCTACTCCATCACACAGGTCTGATAAAACCACTGACGCTTATTACATGTATTCTGAACTGCGCACACACACACACACACATGCACATGCACATCCATACAAACATGCACATACACACACACACACACATATATATATATATATATATATATATATATATATATATATATATATATATATATATATATATATATATATATATATGCACATGCACAGCCATATACACACACACACACAGACTTGTACACACACACACAGATATATATACACACACATGCACATATATGCACATGTATACAAACACGCAAATATGTACATACTCACACAGACATATGTACACATACGCCTGCACATATATGCACATCACATGCATACAAATGCACACACACACACGCAAACATACAAACATATATGTGCACACACACATGCACATATGCACATGCATACAAAGACAGATAAATACATACACAGATATATATATGCACACACAGACATATACAAACACACAGAGACACATTGCACATATATTTATACAAAATAAAAACAAACTAAACCCCGCCCTCTACTCAATAGATCCAATTGAGGTAGGAAATACAGTACATCATCACACTGAAATAACAGAATCTTTCAGTTGTTGAGTGTAAAAGCAGCACTAGTTGTTGTTGTAAATCATGTGTATTATTGGATTAATGTATTTCCGATCTGTTTGTTTCAGGGCACTCTGGAGATTCGTTTCCCAGATAAACATCTCTCCGCCAAAGACTTCAACATCTACGGCCACGGCGGACGACACTTCTGGCTCGCCAGCTCCTGTTTCTTTTTCCTGGTGCTTCATTTATCACTTCTCCTCTCTATCAAATCCGTCTTGTTTTGACATATCCAGTTATTGATGTTTTTCTGTGGCTTTAGGTGTATTCACTGATAGTGATCCTACCGAAAACCCCGATCAGAGAGAGAATCTCTTTACCATGTGAGTAAACGCTCTCGTGTTCAGTGTTTGAGTGGCTGTGTTTCCATCCAAAGACGCGAATTAGATTTATGCACAAAACTGAAATGTGGCATAAAACATTTGTGACTTAAGCAGCGTTTCCATCCAATGGGATAAAAGAGAACAAAATATGGTCACTTCCTGCTGAACTGGCGCAAATATCAGACATGTAATGTAGTTTGATGCGTTGGGAGAAGCTACTGTGGTGTTTTTTTGCTCTAATAAGTGAGTTGCACCTCAGAAGACGAAGACCAAATGCAATGAACGCAATGCGGTGGGTTTTGGAGGTGTGAGACCGTTCTGGAGGTAATCATAATATAATAATAATACTGAACCACTGTAATGACACACTGACAGCTGAGGGATTTTAGAAATGAGACAAACAACATTTCAGATGCTGGAAACGCTGCTATGTCCATTAATGCGTCTCTCAGATACATTTTTATCATCACATGATCTGTTAATTCAGAATCACATCACTTTATTAATGAGCATGCTGAAATTTATTTAGTTATTGTTAGGGATGGGTACCGAAACTCGGTACTTTATCGGTATCGGTGCTAAATTATAAAAGACCAAAGTATCGATAAGCTCTAACTTTAACGGTTCTGCTATCGGTACTGGAGAATTATTGCAGTATAAACGTTACTTACAGTAGCATAATTTAACTGACCAACCTTTACTAATTTGCGATATTTGATATTCGTCTGCACAGTTGGCAATCTCACATGAAAAATGCTCGTGTTTCCGCCGAGCGCGTCAAGTATAAAAGCCTTCACAGTTCTCGGCTGTGAGCGCGCACTCAGCGGAGGCTCGCTCTAAGCGCACACACATAGCTCGCGACACAGACTCGTGCACACACACAGCTCGAGAACCAAACGGGTTGCATTTCCAGAGTGGACGCCGACAAAGCCCGTTGCAACAAACGCAACAAGTTTGGCTAAGCATCTTAGGGTAAAGAGTATTTTCAACTGCAGGGAGCACAATAAACCAAGAAAGGTCCCGAAAAGGCAAACATGTGGATTGTTATCCAGAAGAATGGTTAAAAACGGAGTCATTTTCCTTCAAACCATTGTACATTCTTTTACAGGAAAATTTTTATTAATTTTTTTACAATTATTGTTTTTTTTGTTCATTATAAACGTAATAATAAAATAAAATGTTGTTTTTCATAAAAAAAAAAAAACCAAACACTACAAGAGTACTGATAAGAGTACAGTTAAAGTACCGAACCGATAAGTGGTATCGATAAAAGTATTAATACCTATAAAACATTAACAATACCTATCCCTAGCTAACGGTACATCATCCACATCGTTAATCTAGCAGGCAATCACATATTGTCTCTCTAAATTAGTATAATATTAGTTTAATAAACGCACACATTCGGTTACATTGAAAACAGTATTTTATTCTGCAGTAGCCTAAATAAATCTTAAAAATTAAAATGCTTTTACATCAGCTGTATTTACAAATATAGCCTATGAATAGCCTAATAATAAACTATGCTTATTAAGAATTGATAAAAAAACAGCTTATTTTTACATTGTTAACTCCCGAAACACAGTTAACTCATTTATGTGAATGCGTTAATGAAAAATCTTAAACATTATCTGATTATTTAACTGCATTTTGCAACTCAGAGAGGGTATTTTCAACTGCAGGAGCACAATAAACCAAGAAGGGTCCCGACTTCTGCCAGAAAAGGCAAACATGTTGATTTTTATCCAGAAGAATGGTTAAAAACTGAGTCATTTTCCTTCAAACCGTTGTACATTCTTTTACAGGAAAAGTTTTATTTAATTGTTTTACAATTATTGGAGTTTTTTTTTTTTGTTCAATTATAAACGTAATAATAAAATAAAATGTAGTTTTTCATAAAAAAAAAAACAAAAGTACGGATAAGAGTACAGTTAAAGTACCGAACCGATAAGTGGTATGGATAAAAGTAGTAATACTGTTAAAACCTTAACAATACCTATCCCTAGTTATTGTGTTTCCATTGTAGTGCATGTTTTCCTAATGAATAAGTTGTTTTTTTTATGCACAGTTTTTAAATGTATGCACATTTTGGTGTTTACATGTACATTTTTTAATGCATATTCCAAAATGTACTTATAATAGTTGGATGGAAACAGTGTTTCAGTGTAGATTCAGATGATGATGATGAATGTGTTTGTGCAGCGAAGAGGAGTTTTTACGTGTATTCTGGGATCCTGGCTCTGCTGAATCTTGTTCAGGGTTTGGGAAGTGCTCTGCTCTGTGCCGACATCATTGAAGGCCTGTGGTGAGACTTCAGCTCTTTCTGACACTCCTGTTTTCTGCTTTTGTGTAGTCTCGTTTTAACTGTTTGAATTCATTTGCTTAGGATTTTTAGTTAGTTAAAAGATCAAATAAATGATAACTGAAAAAATATAGATAAAAAACCCTGTAAATGATGCAAGGAAAATATGCATCATTTAATTTAACTGGATGTGCAGCAATAATGAACATAGATAATAAAATAGAAATGCCAAAAACATCCAGAAAGACTTTCTAAAAGCTAATTAAAATCAGAACGTATAAAATAAATGGTGCATATTCCTTCTCCTCTATATTAAATAAAACATTTGCAATTGAGAGATTGCAATTAAGAAATAATAAAATAGATAACTATCAGCATAATATTTGAGTGATGTGTATGAGAAATTAAGAATATGAGAGAGCTTTTGGGTCATCTGAGGATTTTAGAAAGCCATAAAAAATAATAGACTTAAATATTTGTTACTGTATTACTGCTTTTTACTGTATTGTGACTGTGTAACTACTGTTAGACCACCATCTCCACGCCAGATAAATACGATCCAGCCCCGGACGCCAGATCTTGTCAGGAAATGTCTGTTTCTCCAGGTATATGGACAACAAGTCAGCAAAGTTTCCAATACCTAAACCTGTTAACCAGTATTCAACTGAATTAGAAGTCTCCTATCAATATAGGAGTTGACTGAGAAAACCAGAGAGGAGCAGAAGCAGGAGACGAAGTCATGATGATGAAGAAAGAGCAGAGTTTATTGAATAATCTTAGTTGCGTATGATTCAATGCTCAGACTTCGTCTGACCAGGATAAATCCAACAAGTGTTATTATACCACAAGCAACAGCAATGGAAAATGACTGCTTCACAACATTGTCCAGAGACAAAACAGACCTTGAAATGGAGACATTCTCTTATCTCTTACTCATGAAAACAAGTGTCGCTTGGAAATAATAATGAAGCAATAATTATATTAAAATAGTAATAATAAAATGTAAAAAAAACATAATAAAATGACAAATAATAATCAAATCATTAACTACCGCTCAATAAAATGATATAATGAAAATGATGTAAATGACTAATGATCATATGATTAAATAAAATTATTAAAGGAAGAATAAATTAATAAAAACAAATCAAAATAAAACACAACACAAATGAATGGTTGCTTTCTTAAAACAACACATACATAAGTTTGCAACAAGGATTCTCAGATCCTTAGTTAGATTCTTCACTACTATATTACTGTAATACTGTAAATACTAAATACTGTGAGTGCTGATACTGTATTATTAAAACCCAAAATAATTATTATTTGTTTAATATTTTTAGTTTACATAATTTAGATCATTTTGTAAAGATGTTTCAGACAATGCATACAATTCAAGTATAAATTGGAGTGTGTGAGTGTGTGCGTGTGCGCTGACTATGATTTTTTGTGAATATTTGTGACATTTTATGACTTTTTCCTGATTTTTAGGATGTCTTTGGTTTGATGTTCCTGCAAGATAACAGAAATACTTGAATATAAATACCTTGTATATAAAATTAAGTTAGATAAATTAGGCACAGGCGACGCAGTGGCGCAGTAGGTAGTGCTGTCGCCTCACAGCAAGAAGGTCGCTGGTTCGAGCCTCGGCTGGGTCAGTTGGCGTTTCTGTGTGGAGTTTGCATGTTCTCCCTGTGTTCGCGAGGGTTTCCTCCGGGTGCTCCGGTTTCCCCCACAGTCCAAACACATGAAGTACAGGTGAATTGGGTAGGCTAAATTGTCTGTAGTGTATGAGTGTGTGTGGATGTTTTGCAGAAATGGGTTGCGGCTGGAAGGGCATCCGCTGCATAAAAACATGTTGGATAAGTTGGCGGTTCATTCCACTGTGGCGACCCCAGATTAGATTGTAGCAAATCTGAAAAAAAAAATTATTAAGGAGCTAAAAATATTGACCACAGCACTTTTAAAAAATTTTATTCCAAATGAAACTAAAAGAAATAGGAAATACTGTGAAAATGTCCTAGCTTTTACATGTAATATTGAATTTATTTCTTATTTTTTTCCCAAATAAAGCTAGAACGGTATTGTGATTCAGAATTGTGTGTGTGTGTGTGTGTTTTCAGCTGTGTGGATGTGACCACATTCCTCTACTTCTCCGTCTTCGCTCCTCTGATCTATGTGACGTTCCTCAAGGGGTTTTTTGGGTATGTAGATATTTTATTCAATCCCCGCACAGGATATTACACACACACACACACACACACACACACACACACACACACACACACACATACATATCTGCCCTGTAGACACATTTATTTTTGTCATAACACAGTGCTTTAGTTCTCCATGTAGAAATGAGGAACTGTATTTACAGATGAGCTGCTGTGGTTTTCAGTTTCTACAAAACGACCCGTTCTGCACTCTTGTGGGATTTTATTATAATTCAGGCATCAGAAATCAATCTGAGGAAGTTTCCAGCTGTTTCTGTACACCACACCAATGTTTCAGAGCAGTAAAAATCATCTTCTTGATGTGTTTATGCAGAATCACATTGACAGCCAACAGCATCTGTTGCTGACCATCATATTAGCTTCTGCTCATTATGTTGTACTTAAATGGACGTTGTTTGTGTATTATATGCATATATGATTTTAAGGAAACTATAGGAATTATTTTTGTTTCTACTTTGTTTTGTTTTTTAAAGAGTCATTCTATTAAAGGGAAAAGTTATTTAGATTGAATGGAAAAAAAGCTCAAAACTGTTGAGGCAAATAATATTGAGCAGAGCAGTCTTCATACTCCTGGCAAATAAAAAAAAACTTTTTACTGGAAATTCTGGATTCTCCTAATAGATTATAGTATGATGTACAAGAGGGGTCACTGTGGAAAAAAATGAATATGTGATCCATAATTTCAGGCTTGACTATATATGTATATGTGTATGTATGTACTGTGTATGTATATATATATATATATATATATATATATATATATATATATATATATATATATATATATATATATATATATATATATATATATATATATATATATATATATATTCACTGGCCACTTTATTAGGTACACCTGTCCAGCTGCTCGTTAATGCAAATTTCTAATCAGCCAATCACATGGCAGCAACTCAATGCATTTAGGCATGTAGACATGGTCAAGACGATCTGCTGCAGTTCAAACAGAGCATCAGAATGGAGAAGAAAGGGGATTTAAGTGACTTTGAACATGGCATGGTTGTTGGTGCCAGACGGGCTGATCTGAGTATTTCAGAAACTGCTGATCTACTGGGATTTTCACGCACAACCATCTCTAGGGTTTACAGAGAATGGTCCGACAAAGAGAAAATATCCAGTGAGCGGCAGTTCTGTGGGCGCAAATGCCATGTTGATGCCAGGGGTCAGAGGAGAATGGCCAGACTGGTTCCAGCTGATAGAAAAGCAACAGTAACTCAAATAAGCACTCTGCAGAAGAGCATCTCTGAACACACAACACGTTCAACCTTGAGGCGGATGGGCTACAGCAGCAGAAGACCACACCGGGTGCCGCTCCTGTCAGCTAAGAACAGGAAACTGAGGCTACAATTCACACAGGCTCACCAAAACTGGACAATAGAAGATTGGAGAAACGTTGCCTGGTCTGATGAGTCTCCGTTTCTGCTGCCACATTCGGATGGTCGGGTCAGAATTTGGCATCAACAACATGAAAGCATGGATCCATCCTGCCTTGTATCAACGGTTCAGGCTGCTGCTGGTGGTGTAATGGTGTGGGGGATATTTTCTTGGCACACTTTGGGCTCATTAGTACCAATTGAGCATCGTGTCAACGCCACAGCCTACCTGAGTATTGTTGCTGACCATGTCTGTCCCTTTATGACCACAGTGTACCCATCTTCTGATGACTACTTCCAGCAGGATAACACACCATGTCATAAAGCACGAATCATCTCAGACTGCTTTCTTGAACATGACAATGAGTTCACTGTACTCAAATGGCCTCCAGAGTCCCCAGAGCTCAATCCAATAGAGCACCTTTGGGATGTGGTGGAACGGGAGATTGGCATCATGGATGTGCAGCCGACAAATCTGCAGCAACTGTGTGATGCTATCATGTCAATATGGAGCAAAATCTCTGAGGAATATTTCCAGTAGCTTGTTGAATCTCTGCCATGAAGGATTAAGCAGTTCTGAAGGCAAAAGGGGTCCAACCCTGTACTAGTAAGGTGTACCTAATAATGTGGCCGGGGAGTATATATATATATATATATATATATATATATATATATATATATATATATATATATATATATATATATATATATATATATATATATATATATATAAATAAAGTCATTTTTCTGCAAATAAATGCCCTAAATGATAATATGTGTGTCTGAAATTTGTAAGTTAGTGTCTGAATACCATATGAATTTGTATATTGGAAAAGTACAAAGGTTTTGACATAACAGATGGTCATGATTTATTTTACAACAATCCTCCTCCTCATTTCTCTCCAGCTCTGAGCCCAAAATCCTGTTCTCCTACAAATCCCAAATCGACGAGCCGGAGGACTCAGACGTGCACCTGCCCCACACCTCGTCCTCGGGTCTGGGCCGCAAAGATCTGGATCGCGGGTCGTACTCCAGCACGCAGATCGACGGCTCCGGAGCGTACCTGGACGACGTGGTGTCGGGTCCGTTTGGAGGAGCACACAGCATTAACAGTGTGGACAGCGAACGCTGGAGGTCCATCAACACCTGAAACAGCAGATCAAAACACTCCAGATCATCCTCTACTGCCTGCAGACATCAGACGCTCATTTACAGATCATTTCATATGCATTCCTGCAACTCGTTTCTACATTCCTTGTGTGTCTGCAACGCTGTGAAAGGGTTAGTTCACATGAAAATTACAATTATCCTATGATTTCTGCACCCTAAAGGTATGCAAAAAATATCAATTGTCTGTCTTAGAGTTTCTGTCTCATTTATAGTAAATATCTATACATTCCTAAAGGGTTAGTTCACACCAAACTGCAAATTCTTCTATGTTTTAGGCACCCTAAAGGTATGCACAAATATATTTTCTGACTAAAAGGTTTCACCTTATTTCTAGTAAATATCTAAACATTCTTAAAGGGATAGTTCACCCAAAAAGGAAAATTCTGTTGTCATTTATTCGGCTTCTACTTGTTTCAAATCTTTATGAGTTTCTTTTAAACACACAAGACGACATTTTGAAGAATGCTGAAAACCTGTAACCATTGACTTCCATAGTATTTGTTTTTCCTACTATGGATGTCAATGGTTACCGGTTTTTAGCATTCTTCAAAATATCTGCCTTTTGTGTTTCTAGTAAATATCTATACACTCTTAAAGGGATAGCTCACCCAAAAATGAAAATGATGTTATAATTTATTCGGCTTTTACTTGTTTCAAGCCTTTATGAGTTTTTTTAAACAATTAAGAAGATATTTTAAAGAATGTTGGAAACCTGTAACCATTGACTTCCATAGTATTTGTTTTTTCTACTATGAATGTCAATGGTTACCAGTTTTCAGCATTCTTCAAAATATCTGCAATTGTGTTTCTCATAAATATCTATACATTCCTAAAGGGATAGTTCACCCAGAAATGAAAATTCTGTTGTCATTTATTCGGCTTTTACTTGTTTCAAGACTTTGAGTTTTTTTTTGTTCTTTTAAACATTTAAGTAGATATTTTGAAGAATGCTGGAAACCTGTAACCATTGACTTCTATAATATTCATTTTTTCTACTATCGATGTCAGTGGTTATCGGTTTTCAGCATTCTTCAAAATATCTCCCTTTGTGTTTCTATATCCACACATTCCTAAAGGGATAGTTCACCCTTCACCCTAGTTCAGTTTCAAGCCTTTATGAGTTTCTTTTAAACATTTAAGTAGATATTTTGAAGAATGCTGGAAACCTGTAACCATTGACTTTCATAGTAATTATTTTTCCTACTGTGGATGTCAATGGTTACCGGTTTTTAGCATTCTTCAAAATATCTGCCTTTTGTGTTTCTAGTAAATATCTATACACTCTTAAAGGGATAGCTCACCCAAAATGAAAATGATGTTATAATTTATTCGGCTTTTACTTGTTTCAAGCCTTTGAGTTTTTTTTAAACAATTAAGAAGATATTTTAAAGAATGTTGGAAACCTGTAACCATTGACTTCCATAGTATTTGTTTTTTCTACTATGAATGTCAATGGTTACCAGTTTTCAGCATTCTTCAAAATATCTGCAATTGTGTTTCTCGTAAATATCTATACATTCCTAAAGGGATAGTTCACCCAGAAATGAAAATTCTGTTGTCATTTATTCGGCTTTTACTTGTTTCAAGACTTTGAGTTTTTTTTGTTCTTTTAAACATTTAGGTAGATATTTTGGAGAATGCTGGAAACCTGTAACCATTGACTTCTATAATATTCATTTTTCCTACTATCGATGTCAGTGGTTACCGGTTTTCAGCATTCTTCAAAATATCTCCCTTTGTGTTTCTATATCCACACATTCCTAAAGGGATAGTTCACCCTTCACCCTAGTTCAGTTTCAAGCCTTTATGAGTTTCTTTTAAACATTTAAGAAGATATTTTGAAGAATGCTGGAAACCTGTAACCATTGACTTTCATAGTAATTATTTTTCCTACTGTGGATGTCAATGGTTACCTGTTTTCAGCATTCTTCAAAACTACCTGCCCTTGTGTTCAACTGAAGAAAGACTTGAGGGAGAGTAAATACTGAGTAAATCTTCTTTTTTTTTCGTGAACTAACCCTTTAAATCAAGAAACATGTTTTGGACGAGTAAAATATTTAGTTTTTTTAGAAATATTAAGTGAGTTTTTCCTAAAACAAGTAAAGGAAACTTACTTAAAACCGAAAACAAGCCTATTTTACTTCCTTCACTGGTAGATTATTTTAGCTTTTTCAGGGAAAAACTCACTTCATTTTGACTCGTTATTCCCAAAAACAAAACAATATTTTTTACTTCTCTATAAAATGCTTCGTGATTTAAGACTTTTTGGATATTTTGGATTAGAAACAAGACAAAAACTCCTAGTAAGAAAGGTATTTTTGTAGTATCGGACTTTCTTCTTTCAGCTGAATCCAGTCTGAGTTATTTTTAAATTTATATTTGGCTTTTCCAGCACTGCTATGGCTGATTTTATTATCAGAAGTCCAATAAAGTGCTTTTTTTTATAATAAAAAGGGCCCCAGAGGACAAACAACCATATTATTTAGTGAATACATGTGTTTTTAGAATAAAATGTTGTGTATTTAAGTTTTGTGTAACTTCTGGAGTGTGTTGTCGATCATCTTATCCTCCTTTTGAGATGCATTTGTTACTACGTTAGCGCCATCATCTTGTGTGTGTGTGTGTGTGTGTGTGTGTGTGTGTGTGTGTGTGTGTGTGTGTGTGTGTGTGTGTGTGTGTGTGTGTGTGTGTGTGTGTATGTATGTATTTTTTTAAATAGTTTGATTGTGAAGCAGTTGAAATGAATGCGGAGGTGCATTTAAAGGGACAGTTCACCCCAAAATGAAAATTCTTTTAGTATTTGTTTTTCCTACTATGGAAGTCAATGGTTACAGGTTTTCAACATTCTTCAAAATACCTTCTTTTGTGTTCAAAAGAAGAAAGAAACTCTGGTAACACTTGAGGATGAGTAAACGGTGAGTACATTTTCACTTGAGGATGAGTAAACGGTGAGAAAATCTTAATTTCTGGGTGAACTGTGCCTTTAAGTAAGACAATCCAGTCCTGCAGGTGGCGCTAATGCACCAAAAACACCTCAAAAGAAGACGACGACAAGTGGAAGTTACACAAAAAGATTTATACAGTTTTAGAAATGCATATTTTTCCTTCAAAAATGAATTGAATCACTAAAGGAGGCATTTATTTAACCCTCAGAGCTGCGTATGACACTTTTTATTATGGTTGAATGCACTTCTTTTTGAAGGAAAGGACTTTTATTATGGATGAAGGATTTCTTTTTGACTGCTGATCAAAATCATTCGATGGTAGAGCAGGAAAAGCCCAAGATAATGTTTTTAAATAACTCTCGAATGAATGGAGGAAGTCGTATACAGCTAGGATGCCTTGAGGATGAATAAATCATTGAATAATTTAATTTTTGTGTGAACTAACCCTTTAATTTTAGAGACGTCCTAAAACTCTTAACGTGAATTAATGCTTAAAGGCAAAGTTCATCTAAAAATGAACATTTACTCATTTACTCTCCCTGAATGTGCTTCTCATAACAACACAAAAGAAGATATTTTGAAGAATGTTCAGCCACCGGTAGCCAAAACAGATACTATGTATGTCAATGGCTACTAGTTTCAGTACATCTTCGTCTCTGGAGGATGAATGCATTAATGATATATAATTTTTGGTTGGATTATCTCTTCAACATTAATTATGGCTTTAAGAAAGAACCAAAATTCAGTATAATGTGTATTGAAATCTCTATATGAACAGATTAACCCAGAATATGAACGCGATGTGTTCAATTGCATGGGTTTTCCTCTCATATACAGTAAGCTGTTGCTTGATGTGGCTTTAAAAAGTGGTTTATAAAGGCCAAAGTTGATATATAGTTTGTTAAAATACATGTTATATCTACAGACAAGCTGATAAACCATACGTTGCACACTTTCCCATTTAAATGAATGTAGAAAATAATAAATAAGGTGTATTAATGCATTTAAAAGGTGATGTATTAAGGTGTCTAATATCACCTTTTTACAGCATTAAACAATGTTAGGTTTTTATTTTTAACACTTTTCTAAACGTTTGATATACACTTAAAACATATATTTGTGCTGCTTATTTTGCTTATTATTTAAAATAAGCTGAAACAAAACAATTCCTGAGGGTTTTTTGTGGCATATCTTAATTGTTTTATGTTCAATCAACTTAAAATTGTAAAAAAAACCATGAGGTTAATGTAATCGGATGACTTGAAGGGATTGTGTGGAACCCATGTGTATGTTTAGCATGCAGTTTAGGTTGATCTGCTTACCTGTATGTAAAAAATACACTTATTTTAACAATATGTACACCAAATTTGCTCTTTATCACTTTTAAGCCACACGTTTAACATTAAGCATTGCAGAATGTCCCTAATTTTACATATACTGCAGGCAGGTTTATTGTGAAGCACATAACCTCATGCATTTCTGCTCAATCCAGATCTGTTGGGGATTCTGGGTTCCTCCTCAGTGAAGATCTCCTCAGTTTGCTGATGTCTTTTCTACCTTTAGGGTTGTTTTGCACTGAAAATCATTGATCAGGCTTTCGCTTTTGACTCTAAACTCTCTTCATATGCCAGAAGTGTGTAAAAAAAACCTCTATTCTTCAGTGCTTTATCATAGTCTTTGGACTTTTATTTATTTTAGTGATCTGTTGAATTTAGTTTTAGCCTTGCGCTCAGTTCTTAAGTGAACTTGAAGTTAATTGGAACTGGATTGAGTCGGGCTTGTCGTTATTATCATTCCCTGTGCAAGGAGAAAGTGTACTGTACAGAACTTAATGGACCATATACTGAGAGAAAGTGTTGGATTAAAGTGCAAGTTATTAACAATGTCAAACCTTTTTCAGTGCACACACACACACACACACACAAAACACCCACGGTTTCGGAAAACACTGTTGTTCCTCTTCAATTAAATTTGACCTGGGTGAAATACTTGCGTGTTTTTAATTATTTGCGTACGGGTTCATATTTTATGATGAAAATGATTCTGTTTTCTTTTTGTTAGCACAAAAGTGGATTTTATGTAAAAGATTTGTAATTTAAAATGAGATTTTTTACATAAAATACTGTTACGTATCTCCTTAATTTAATAATAATAATATTACTAATAATAAAATATACCTTTACATAACCCAGTAGTGAGTTTTTGTGTGTGTTTGTGTTGCATGTGTTTGTGGTTCTCTTTTCTCCGCCTCTGTCTCCGGCAGGTTTCTTCATTACCGCACAGGTGCGGTGCATCAGGTGCCAACACGTGGAGGCCGGCTAGCTTGTTAGTGAAGACAATTTAAACCGGACTGGAACGTCGTTCGGAGAGTCTCCTCTCTCCCGGCTTGTTTGTTTTGTGAAGTAGAAACTGTGTTGTATTTTACTCGGCAAAATTGTTGAAAGTGACCGCTGAGTGTTGACTTGGAGAGCTATGCGGAGACACGTGTGCTGAGGAGGGTGCCTTTTTGTTTCATTACATTTTCTCATGTTTTGTGGTTAGTAGGGAGGTAAGCGAATGTTATTCTAATTTGTTTTCATTTCATGCGCAGGTAAGAGGGTTAAAAATAGTTAGTTGCTGAGTTTGTTATTTTGGCATTTACCTCCACAAGCTTTTTATTGTCTCCTTTTTGAACTTTAAACGTCAAAATAAATTTGACTTTACGTTATTTCCTTGGTCATTCGTATTTGTTGTTGGGTTTCCTTTTGAACGGGAGATGAGACTCCGGGCTCCTCATTAATTAGAGGAGTTCTAATTATTTTCATCTTCCTATTATTTATTGTTACGGGTCTGGCTTGCTGTGAGGAGCCAAGCGAGCTTAGATTTCATAACAAATACTCATTCAATTATGGTTTGAATGACTTTATCCTCTTAAGACACAAGGTGTTTTTTTTTTTTTTTACATGCATTTTTTTTATTTCTCTTTGCTATTTGGGCTTATTGGAACCTAATTAGAAAAAAAGTTTAAGTATCATCTTTTGATATGATATACTTTTAGAAAAAAATGATGTCCTTGTGGACTCTTGGTCCCAATTTACATAAAACACTTTTTTTTTTCCCGAATTTTTTTTTTTTTTTTTTTTTTTTTTGCATATTTAACATAGAATTTTTAAAGTGTATAGTTTTTTTTTTTTTACTTGCTTTGACTATCAGAGAGTAAAAACTATTTTTTTTTTTATTTTTTTCCCCCATTTTGGACAGTTAAAAATAGGGTTTGGGGCATTTTATATGCTGCAGAACAGTTGCAGGATGACACTGAATGTCTGTAACAAAATATAAAACATATACCCCCAGTTTCACAAACAAGGTTTAAGGCTAGTCTTGGATTAAATTGCATGTTTGAGCTGTCTCAACTGAAAATAACTTGCAGTGAGATGTCTTAAAATTATGGCAGTGTCATTTTTTGTTTACAGGTGCACGCCAGTAATGTATTTTTCTAAGGCTGTCTTTATAAATGTGTCTTAAATAGCCTAATTTAACTAAGGTCTAGTCCTGGCTTAAGCTAAACCCTGTTTGTGAAACTGGGCCTTAAAGTATTTTAAATAGCCACTTAAGAGCTAAAATGTGCTGTCCACGTATGTGGCCACTAAGCAGGTTATAGTTAATATTTTCATTTGACTGCATTAGAATTAATGTTTTATTTATTTGGGATGTATTTTGGATTTTAAATCAGTTTTTAGTTTCTAAAAATGAACTAAAATGCTTTTTGTGCATTTAAATATGTCCAGTTTATTCTCATATTTTGATGTGAGACACCCAATAAAGCATAAATCAGTGTTATTACAGTTTATATATACTAAAGAATCATTTGATGACATATTAAGACTATTAATGATCACAGTTTGACCCCAAATATATGCATTTTACACATATTTGTCAGCCAGGACTTTTTAATCATTTAAAATATCAATCACTTTTGCATGATCACTTATGCTTTTATATATTTTAATAAGTAAACATTAGAATAACTAATAAAAGTTTGATTTTTACATAAATCTGCTGCACTGATGTGACTTAAAACATTATTATACCGATATTTTGCTCATTCAGATTTGCACAAATGTTATTTGAAACTTTCAAATAGACACAAAGCTTTATATGTTTAAAATATCTTGTGTACATTTTAATTTGACACCAAGATGGGATGTTTGGCATCTTAGTGTTGTAAATGTTTTGGTTTTCTCATCCAATTAGATTGATCTACTGAATACGTTAAGTTTTGGAAAGTGCGGCATCGTTTAACATCCAAACCAAAACAACGCACTTAACGGAAAAACGTTAACGGCATTAACGTTAAGGTTAACGGCATTTGCGCATTCAGGATGAACAGAGTGACACAAATACGGCTGACGGGTCTTCAAAAACTCGTCAAAGAGAAACGAGTAGCAAATGAGCATGACAATAAAGGGGAAGATGGAGATAAAGAGAAGGCCACCTGGATTATTCACCCCAGGAGCTACTTTAGGTAAGTTAATGCTAACATGCACTCAGTCCTGCACGAGAGTCCTTTAAAGGTCTTCTTCATCGAAAATCGAGTTTTGTTTCCTAAAATGGATCGTAGATAAATATTCGGCTCATCATGCGATCCTTTTTAGTCTCGTTACGATACGAGAAGCTGAGTGTGAATCACATCTGTCCGAGTGAATCAAACTGTCCGTGTGAATATAACGCCCGTCGAGTGACTCAAACTGTCCGTGTGAATCTTAACACCTGTCCGAGTGAATCAAACTATCCGTGTAAATGTAACGTCTGTCCGAGTGAATCAAACTGTCCGTGTGAATATAACGCCCGTCGAGTGACTCAAACTGTCCGTGTGAATCTTAACGTCTGTCCGAGTGAATCAAACTGTCCGTGTGAATATAACGCCCGTCGAGTGAATCAATCTGTCTGAGTGAATTCAACTGTTCATGTGAATAAAACGTCTGTCCAAGAGAATCAAATTGGCCTTGAGAATATAATGTTTGTCCGAGTGAATCATATTGTCTTTGGGAATATAATGTCTGTCTGTAATATACCTTTCTGTACGAGTGAATCTAACATCTGTTAGAGTGAATCAAACTATCTGAGTAAATCTAACATCTGTCTGAGTGAATCTAACTGTCTGAGTGAATCTAACATCTGTCAGAGTGAATCAAACTGTCTGAGTGACTCTAACTTCTCTCCGAGTGAATCAAACTGTCTCAGTGAATTAAACTCTCCGATTGAATCTAACATCTCTCCGAGTGATTACCTTATTGGAACAACACTATTGAAAGTATTCTATGGGAGAAAGTATGGACTTTGAATTGTTTGACGATTCTAAAGAAAACTTGGAAAAAGTGTATATAATTATTTGTGTATTCTATTAGCCAAGTTTCATATTCACAAACAGAAGTTTAGTGGCTCTAAACCTTTTTTTGATCTGTTCAAAATCGACCAATATTTGGAAACTATCCAGCACTTTTTTAATCCAAAAGCAACAAAAACTGTATCTTTATACTCTTCCTTTGAGTCTCTTTAAGGTGTAACTTTATTTCATTAGTTTTATTTTTGTTACTCTGGCGTTTGTTTGTCTTTGTGTAAATTTCTGTGCACTTTTTCATTTATTTGTATTATTTGTCTTCATGTATGTTGTATTTGATCTACCTCTTTACTTTAATAAAAAAAAAAAAAATCTCTCAGAGTGAATCAAACAGTCCGAGTGAATCTAACATCTGTCGGAGTGAATCAAACTAAGTGAATTAAACTCTCCGATTGAATCTAACATCTGTCCGAGTGAATCAAACTATCTGAGTGAATCTTAACATCTGTCAGAGTGAATCAAACTGTCTGAGTGAATCTTAACATCTGTCCGAGTGAATCAAACTATCTGAGTGAATCTAACATCTGTCAGAGTGAATCAAACTATCTGAGTGAATCTTAACATCTGTCCGAGTGAATCAAACTGTCTGAGTGAATCTAACATCTGTCAGAGTGAATCAAACTAAGTGAATTAAACTCTCCGATTGAATCTAACATCTGTCCGAGTGAATCAAACTATCTCAGTGAATCTTAACATCTGTCAGAGTGAATCAAACTGTCTGAGTGAATCTAACATCTCTCAGAGTGAATCAAACTAAGTGAATTAAACTCTCCGATTGAATCTAACATCTGTCCGAGTGAATCAAACTATCTGAGTGAATCTTAACATCTGTCAGAATGAATCAAACTATCTGAGTGAATCTAACATCTGTCAGAGTGAATCAAACTATCTGACTGAATCTTAACATCTGTCAGAGTGAATCAAACTATCTGACTGAATCTTAACATCTGTCAGAGTGAATCAAACTATCTGAGTGAATCTAACATCTCTCAGAGTGATTCAAACTAAGTGAATTAAACTCTCAGATTGAATCTAACATCTGTCCGAGTGAATCAAACTATCTGAGTGAATCTAACATCTGTCCGAGTGAATCAAACTATCTGAGTGAATCTTATCTGTCAGAGTGAATCAAACTATCTGAGTGAATCTTAACATCTGTCCGAGTGAATCAAACTATCTGAGTGAATCTAACATCTGTCCGAGTGAATCAAACTATCTGAGTGAATCTAACATCTGTCAGAGTGAATCAAACTATCTGAGTGAATCTAACATCTGTCCGAGTGAATCAAACTATCTGAGTGAATCTAACATCTGTCCGAGTGAATCAAACTATCTGAGTGAATCTAACATCTGTCAGAGTGAATCAAACTATCTGAGTGAATCTTAACATCTGTCCGAGTGAATCAAACTATCTGAGTGAATCTTAACATCTGTCCGAGTGAATCAAACTATCTGAGTGAATCTAGCATCTGTCCGAGTGAATCAAACTATCTGAGTGAATCTAACATCTGTCAGAGTGAATCAAACTATCTGAGTGAATCTTAACATCTGTCCGAGTGAATCAAACTATCTGAGTGAATCTTAACATCTGTCCGAGTGAATCAAACTATCTAAGTGAATCTAACATCTGTCTGAGTTATCTTATTCATTAAAACAGTAATTAATTCGTGAATGTGGCATTCTGCTGATAAAATATCGATATTTTTGTGCAAATTAGTGGAGGTTATAGCAGCTTTCGTTGTGTTTTGTTTACTGGACTTTAAATTGTACTTTAATCCATGATAATTCTGTCATTGTTCTTCTAATGCTGCTGAATATGCTCCTCAATCTTTTAATTATAAAGAAATATATCATAGAGGTTTTATCATATTAAAATGTGTTTTTGTTCGTTCACAGGCACTGCTATCTTGTGTTTATGGTCATTTTGACCTTTGTAAACCTCATCACTATCCCTCTGGACATTGCTTTTTCCGAGGACATGCATGACAGCGCCCACAAGTACTGGGTGGCCTTCAACGTACTCTCTGACATCTTGTTTTGCCTGGACATCGGCATGAATTTCTGCATCGGCATTTTCAACGAAAACGGAGAGGTAGGAACATTATGACTGGAAAGAAACTGTCCAAAATATCACAGAGCATATAAATGAACACTCCTCTTTCTCTCCAGGCGATCCTTGATCCTCAAAAGATCAAAGAGGACTACTTGCACAGCTGGTTTGTTCCAGATCTGCTGGCCGCCTTTCCAATCGACATCATTATTATCATTGTGGTAATTGATTCTTCTTTCAGTATCGCTCACTGACCGCTTCTGAGAGACATACAGTACTTTCTCACAGCACAACCTGATTGTCCACAGGAGCAGTTTTACATCACAGACACCAGCTCGCTTCTGGCGTCCAAGATAGTCCGGATTCTGATGTTCGCCCGCTTCCTCAGCATGATCCGTCTGCTGCGAGTGCCGAAGCTCCTCAGATTTTGCTTCGCCTTGGAAAATGTGTGTTTCAGCATTGCTCACCACCATCACACTAGACAAGGAATGATCAACTGTTAGAAATCGCTAGAAAAAAAAACCGCCACTCATATTATATTCATGCATTTTCCTTCGGCTTAGTCCCTTATTTATCAGAGGTCACCACAGCGGAATGAACCGCCAACTATTCCAGCATATGTTTTACGCAGCGGACGCTCTTCTAGCTGCAACCCAGTACTGGGAAACACCCATACACTCACATTCACACACACTCATACACAAGGCCAATAGTTCATCAATTCCCCTATAGCGCATGTGTTTGGACTGTGGGGTAAACCGGAGCACCCGGAGGAAAGCCACGCGCATGCAGGGAGAACATGCAAACTCCACACAGAAACGCCAACTGACCCAGCGAAGGCTCGAACCAGCGACCTACTGCGCCACTACGTCTCCTCATTTTTTAATTCTAGAAATTATAAAAGAATATATTATAATTATAAGGCGACGCGGTGGTGCAGTAGGTAGTGCTGTCACCTCACAGCAAGAAGGTCGCAGGTTCGAGCCTCGGCTGGGTCAGTTGGCGTTTCTGTGTGAAGTTTGCATGTTCTCCCTGCATTCGCGTGGGTTTCCTCCAGGTGCTCTGGTTTCCCCCACAGTCCAAAGACATGCGGTACAGGTGAATTGGGTAGGCTAAATTGTCCATAGAGTGTGTGTGAATGAGAGTGTATGGATGTTTCCCAGTGATGGGTTGCAAATGGAAGGGCATGTGCTGGATAAGTTGGCGGTTCATCCCGCTGTGGCGACCCCAGATTAAGCCGAAAAGAAAATGAATGAATATTATAATTAGAAAATTATTCAAAATCCTGCTCTGGCTCATGCATACTGTATAATGGCAGAGAATAGCAACCAGCAATGAGCTAAATAAGAGAAATCACAGAATAATCCATGTGACACATGCTGTATTTTCCAAAAGCGTGTCCCATTTTCCATAATGTTTAGCTGTTTCCTAAGCAAATATTTTTTTTAATATTATGAATTCCTTCAGAAATCATTCTACGTTGCATAATCATTCTAATTTAAATAACTTTTCACTTATTTACTGTGGGGCAGTACGGGTGCTCCGGTTTCCCCCACAGTCCAAACACGTGCGCTATAGGGGAATTGATGAACTAAATTGGCCGTAGTGTGTGAGTGTGTGTGAATGATTAAATGGGTGTTTTCCAGTGTTGGGTTGCAGCTGGAAGGGCATTCGCTGTGTAAAACATATGCTGGAATAGTTGGCGGTTCATTCCGCTGTGGTGACCCCTGATAAATAAGAGACTAAGCCGAAGGAAAATGAATGAATGAGTTATTGATTGTTTTACTTTTGATGAAATAGATGCAGATTAATTGAACAGATTTTTATATTAAATAAAAACATAAAAAGCACTCCAGATTGCAACCGTTACATTTATATTGATATTTTGTGGTGTTTTCTCACGTTTTTGTTCACATATCTTGTATATCTTGAATATATTGTGTCACTCTAGGTGTCAGATATTCGCCTGGAGAATGTGAAAAAGTTCCTCAGGCTGCTGTTCGTGCTCTTCATGATGGCTGTGATCTGGCATTGGGACTCCTGCATTCAGTACTTTGTTGCAGCAATAGAGGGATTTCCACACGACTGCTGGATTGTGAAGAGCAACCTCACGGTTTGTCTCATTTTGTTTTAATACAGTAGCTCAGACAGGCTTATATTGATTTGATATTTAGCGCTCCTTCATTTTTGTGTTGCATTTTACAGCACAGCTCGATTGGGGAAAAATACCGGTACGCATCCTTCAGAGCTTTGAAGCAAATGTCCTGGCCATTCCTGGAGTTTCCAACACGTACGTCCCCAATGCATTTGACACTCTTTCTTTTGAGAAAAATAGATCATTAAAGTACACATGAAATCAAAACTACCCATGTTAGTTTTGTGGTGTTCAGTTCATCTGTGCATGTCATTAAGAATAAATGATAGTTTCCTCTTATAATCTTTAATTGAAATCTGCAAATGCACTTCCTGTTTGTTTTCAGTTCAACTCTCGGATTAGGTCTGTCTGAGGTAGTGGGCGTGGCTAATATACTTAACCACGCCTCTGAAGCTGACAGTAATGGTGAGGAGGAGGAGTCTTTTAGGCTGTAATTAGGCTGAATGAAACGCCTACTCTACTACATCCAATCAGCTCGCAGTAGAGAAAAACAAGCCACGCCCACTTTTTTTTCTCAATTAAATTTCCGTTTCTCTACGAACTGCGTCACAATACGAAAAAAAATGGTCGCAGATTTCGTGTTGTTCAGCCACTGAAATCTTGCGGTGAATGATTCATGTGACTATTTTCAGTTTCATAAGGTCCAGCATTGATAATGTCGATTTATATTAAGTTTAACAACAGAACATCAGTAAATAGCGCTATTCCGCCTAGCCTGCTTTACTGAGCTGAAGTTGCTTTTATATTCACATTGCGTCATTTTTGAACAATGACAGCCTGTGAAGCGCTCCCTATATTGTTTACTCTGAATATTCGCTCTGAAATAGCATGTAAGTGTGGCTTATATTAAGTGTAATTCCTGCACACCGCCGGCCAACCACTAACTACATTTTTAACTGGCGAATGACATGAACTAGTGGGTTGTCTGCTGTCATGTCGCGGTGCGCGTGTTCGCGATTTCAGGAGGCATGGCTTTGAATCACAGTCTCTCCCCTGCTGTACAAAGATAATATGCTAACCGGTTAGCATTTTGGCAGATCACCTACTGCACCTTTAATAGGCAGGACTTCCTTCACAATATTGACCGTTACACTTTTCCCCATTCAAAACTAAAGGAGCGACAGGTCTTGTGTATTTTATAGTCTTTGGTTCTAGTCACATGACTCGCAGTGTGCTTGCAGCATTCTGAAGTTGCGCCTGGAAAATGTGAGTGTGTCGAAAGTAAACAACTTTTGCTCACAACAGATGCATTATGTGAACGGCCTCTTACTCTGATTCGTACTATGATAATAAGTATTGAATACTTTACTCGTCCATCAACATGAATTCTGCTGGACCCCATAGGATGATGAAGATTCCACACTCAAATCATCAAAATACACCTTTGTTTGTTGCGAATACGCGCCCTCTAGTGGAGAAAATTACACACTGTGCCTTTAACATTAGATTTATAGATCAAACTTGTGATCAGATGTTTCATTTTTATCTGCCAGGAAGATAAGCCATGCCATGATGTGGCAAATGAATGCCATGAGTTGCAAAAACACGTCAGTTTAAAGTGATTCTCTTTTATTTATTAGGTCTGGAGGAACAGTGGATGGCTCTGATCAGCATGGTCATTGGATTTTTTATGTTTTTTATATACATGGCAAGCTTGATCACAACATTTGGGAGCTTGTCTGGCGCTGGGAAGAACAAGGTGCTCTTAAATGAATTTTAAAGAGTTTAAACATGAAGCTGAGGCTTATTTGTTATATAAATACATGCATTTAATATTGCAGATGAGCCAGATTCAGTCCTCATTCCTCTTCAGCAACCGACCCTTCGCCCTGCGTCAGTGCATCACCGCTGATTGCAAGTGGCAGCTCTTCAAAAAGAACGTCCTCAATGTGGTCTCCAAGCGGCTGAGAAAGGTGCTCAAAACCGATATTCCTCCTCTATATTTTTGTATTGTACAACAGAACTAATATCTAAATCTTCTTTATTTAAGATGCATTTACTTGAGTAGTCTTGTTATCTGGAAAATATATGAGTTTCTGTATAAAACGAGAAAAATATGAGAGAAGAAACGTTTGCTTTTTTCTAAAGGTGTCTGCGGGGTTTTACAATGTCTTACATTTCAAAAGCTAAATTTTAGACCCTAAAAAGTCTTAAATTCTCTATAATTTTGTCTTGTGGGTCTTAAATAATTGTAAACAGGTCTTAATTTTCCTACAATATGTCCATGTAAAGCGACACAATTGGGCCAACAAAACTCTATTCATAACTCTATTTAACAATATGGTTTATTTAACATCCTTAAAATAATATTTGTTTAAAAGTTCTCTGTATATTTATTGATCATATGTGGTGAGGACTTTCCCAGAGATGGGTTGTGGCTGGAAGGGCATCTGCTGCGTAAAACATGCGCTGGATAAGTTGGCGGTTCATTCCGCTGTGGCGACCCCAGATTAATAAAGGGACTAAGCCGAAAAGAAAATGAATGAATGAATGTGGTGAGGACACTGACCTGGACAGACTGTTCATTCATTCATTCATTCATTCATCTTCAACCGTTTTTTTTCGGGGCCGGGTCGCGGGGGTAGCAGTCTTAGGAGAGAACTCCAGACTTCCCTCTCCCCAGACACTTCCTCCAACTCCTCCGGTGGGATCCCGAGGCGTTCCCAGGCCAGCTGAGAGACATAGTGCCTCCAGCGTGTTCTGGGTCTTCCCCGAGGCTTCCATCCGAAACAGATGCCTGAGCCACCTCAGCTGACTTCTCTCGATGTGGAGGAGCAGCGGCTCTACTCTGAGCTCCTCCCGGGTGACAGAGCTCCTCACCCTATCTATAAGGGTGCGCCCTGCCACCCTGCGAGGGAAACTCATTTTGGCTGCTTGTATCCGAGACCCAAAGCTCATGACCATAGGTAAGAGTAGGAATGTAGATTGACCGGTAAATCGAGAGCTTTGTTTTTTGGCTCAGCTCCTTCTTTACCACAACGAACCGGTACATCGACCACATTACTGCTGCTGCTGCACCAATCCGCCTGTCAATCTCACGCTCCATCCTTCCCTCACTCGTGAACAAAACCCCAAGATAGTTGATCTCCTCCACCTGGGATAAGGACTTTCCTCCAACCTGGAGATGGCAAACTACCCTTTTCCAAGGAGCACCATGGCCTCGGACTTGGAGGTGCTGATTGTCATCCCAGCCACGTCACACTCGGCAGCAAACCGCCCCAGTCAGGGCCGGCGCGTCCATTGAGGCGACCTAGGCGGCCGCCTAGAGCGGCATAATAATGAGGGCGGCAAACGCGCCCCGCCGCCCAACCCAACATACTGACTTTCATCCGGAACATCAACACAACACTGGCATAATAGGGGTCTGTCATAATAGTGAGGGCGGCAAACGCGCCCCGCCGCCCTATCTAACGTAGAGGTGTAATCGGGCCATAAAAATTAGGCCCGATGGGGTCCGAGCCCGACAGAATTCAGCCCGAGCCCGACATTTTGATTGACAGCTTTATAAAGCCCGAACCCGTTAATAACCCGACATTATTCAAATGTGCACATGGCATGCACACAGCTCTTTTGCCTTTTTTCAAGAATGAGTCATTTATATGTTTTAACATAATTTATTCATAACAAACATAGGGTATAGGTCACTTGGAAGTCGGAACAAAGAAATAAAATAAGTCCTCTGTAACATCGTAACATCTCAGCACTCTAAATAGACCTAGGTACATACACCTAGCCTTTAAATTGGCCAGCACACCAACGAAAAGAAGTCTTTCTTAACAAATTAAATTAAAATAAATTCTAAATTATGACTGGTATTTGGCAATAACGAAATTAAGATAAAGGCTCTGCGGCATTTCTTTTGCCACTTCTCTTCACAATCTGGCATTAAGGCGACGGGGAAGCTGAATAACGAACGAATAATGCCAACATTAGCCTGTATACTCTGTCTACATTATGATTTTATGGTTTAATAATATTTATTTACAATTTAAAAACCCTTTACTCACCAAGATTAGGCTATGTGCTTTTGTGCAGGTATTGAATTCACTGTAAATGGCTTTAGCGCAGTCCTGCGCTCAGGATGCTGCGTACTGAATACCTTTTACTGCAGCTGCTAGGCTGAGATGCAGAGTTCTGATCTGGCTAATTTAGCAAGTTTTGGGTAGGATTGTTTGTTCATCTTCTACCTGCCAAGAACATCCGTTTAATTTTCCATGACAGCAGTTTCAATGTAGCGAATGACCTCGTCCTCTTCCCTAACAGCTTGCTGTACATACATTGCTGTTTAGCGCTCTACCGTAATATGCAGTGTATGAGTGACCGCCAAAATACCTTGGCGGCTAGAATAACCTTTCCTTCTGGACTGGCGGCTGACCTGACCACAGTCAAAAACTCGCTCTTTTTCACTTCTCTGTCATTTCACTCCCCCAAATCCCCCCCCCCCCCCCCCCCCCCACCCCCACCCAAGCCCGGTTTCACTTTCGTTTGAGGGGCGGCGTGATAGTCCTTTGCCTAGAGCGGCAGTTCGGCTTGCTCCGGCCCTGGCCCCAGTGCATGCTGAAAGTCCATGTTCGATGAAGCCAACAGAACAACATCGATGAGAGAATAACAGAGATGAGATCCTTTGGTCCCCGAACCGGACCCCCTCCAGCCCAAGGCTGCGCTTTAAAAATTCTGTCCATAAAAATTATGAACCGAATTGGTGACAAAGGGCAGCCCTGCCGGAGCCCAACATGCACTAGAAGCAAGTCTGACTTATTGCCGACAATGTGAACCGGAATCCTACGCTGTTCATACATGGACGAGACAGCCCTTAACAAAGCACCTCTGACCCCATACTCCCAGAGCACCCTCCACAGAACGCCATGAGGGACACGGTCGAATGCCTTCTCCAAGTCCACAAAACACATGTGGACCGGTTTGGGCATACTCCTATGAACCCTCAAGCACCCTGGTGAGGGTATAGAGTTGGTCCAGTGTACCACAGCCTGGACGAAAACCACATTGTTCCTCCTGGATTGTAGGTTCCATCGGCCCCAGATCCTCCTCTCCAGTACCCTGGCATAGACTTTCCCAGGAAGGCTGAGGAGTTTGATTCCCCTATAGTTGGAGCACACCCTCCAGTCCCCCTTCTTAAAAATGGGAACCACCACCCTAGTTGCCCAGTCCAGGGATACTGTCCCCGACCTCCATGCAATGTTGTAGAGACGTGTCAGCGCATGTCAGAGACGTGTGAATGCCTGTGTATGGGTGTTTCCCAGTACTGGGTTGCAGCTGGAAGAGCATCCGCTGTGTAAAACATATGCTGGATAAGTTGGTGGTTCTTTCCGCTGTTGTGACCCCTGATGAATAAAGGGACTAAGCTGAAAAGAAAATGAATGAATGAATAAATTATTTTGTGGCTGCTTTTTTTGTGTGTTTTTTCTTAGTAACTGCTTACATCACCTGAATTACCCCTAATAGTTTGACTGATAGTGCTATGTTTTCTGTTTTACAGGACATCATGGCAGATATTTGCTCGAACCTTGTGAAGAAAAATGCCATGTTCAAGCTATGGGACGTCAACTTCAGCAGAGCAGTGCTTATGTGTCTAGAGGCTGAATTCTTCTCCCCGGGGGATCTCATTATAGAAAAGGACACAGCGGCAGATCATATGTTCTTTATTGACAGCGGTCGCGTCCTGGTGGAGGACCACCATCAACCGAAGGAGAAGAAAGATGACGAACACTTCGGAGGTGATGCTTAACATTCAGATCAATCTGAAACAGTACTGTGGGTTTCTTTAAATTACATTTAAGGTCAGTGTGAACTGGAAGTTGCTTTTAATTCAGTATATTGATGTACTTCCAACAAAAAATGAATATTCAGTAGGGGGCGGGGCTTTTTAAAATGCATATCATTCCCTAGTAGAAAAGTATCAGTAAAAGGGGCGTGGTTTATTATTTCATTTAATTTTTCTTCAGCTTAGTCCCTTTATTCATCAGGGGTCGCCACAGGGGAATGAACCACCAACTTATCCAGCATATTTTTTACACAGCGAATGCCCTTCCAGCTGCAACCCAGTACTGGGAAACACCCATACACACTCATTCACACACACATTCATACACTATGGCCAATTTAGTTCATCACTTCCCCTATAGCGCATGTGTTTGGACTGTGGGGGAAACCGGAGCACCCGGAGGAATGAATCACCAACTATTCCAGCATATGTTTTACACAGCGGATGCCCTTCCAGCTGCAACCCAATACTGGGAAACACCCATACACACTCATTCACACACACTGCAGCCAATTTAGTTCATCAGTTCCTCTATAGCACATGTGTTTGGACTGTGGGGGAAACCCGAGCACCCGGAGGAAACCCACACCAACACAGGGAGAACATGCAAACTCCACACAGAAATGCCAACTGACCCAGCCGGGACTCGAACCAGCGACCTTCTTGCTGTGAGGCCACAGTGCTAACCACTGATCTACATAGTATTTATTATTTTAATGATCTGAACTTCAGTAAAAAAAAGGGAAACACTTCTGAAGGTCTCAAGGTTTTTTGATTGTTTCCACAGAAATCAGCTTTCTACTGGGCGAAAGGCAGCAAATCTCCGCTCGTGCCCTGACCTCCTGCAGCCTTTTCTCTCTATCACTTCGAGACTTCGAGCTGATCCAGAAACAGTTTCCTCAAGCCGTGAATAAAATGAGAGAAACAGCGGCTAAAATGAAGGAACAGGACCTGGAGGGCAAGTCTTACACTCAGCATACATTTGATATTAATCAATATACACTCACCGGCCACTTTATTAGGTACACCTGTCCAACTGCTCGTTAATGCAAATTTCTAATCAACCAATCACATGACAGCAACTCAATGCATTTAGGCATGTAGACATGGTCAAGACAATCTGCTGCAGTTCAAAACGAGCATCAGAATGGGGAAGAAAGGGGAATTAAGTGACTGAACGTGGCATGGTTGTTGGTGCCAGACGGGCTGGTCTGAGTATTTCAGAAACTGCTGATCTACTGGGATTTTCACGTACAACCATCTCTAGGGTTTACAGAGAATGGTCTGACAAAGAGGAAATATCCAGTGAGCGGCAGTTCTGTGGGCGCAAATGCCTTGTTGATGCCAGAGGTCAGAGGAGAATGGCCACACTGGTTCCAGCTGATAGAAAGGCAACAGTAACTCAAATAACCACTCGTTACAACCGAGGTCTGCAGAAGAGCATCTCTGAACACACAACACGTCCAACCTTGAGGCGGATGGGCTACAGCAGCAGAAGACCACACCGGGTGCCACTCCTGTCAGCTAAGAACAGGAAATTGAGGCTACAATTCACACAGGCTCACCAAAACTGGACAATAGAAGATTGGAGAAACATTGCCTGGTCTGATGAGTCTCCATTTCTGCTGCCACATTCGGATGGTCGGGTCGGAATTTGACGTCAACAACATTGAAAGCATGGATCCATCCTGCCTTGTATCAACGGTTCAGGCTGCTGGTGGTGGTGTAATGGTGTGGGGGATATTTTCTTGGCACACTTTGGGCTCGTTAGTACCAATTGAGCATCATGTCAACGCCACAGCCTACCTGAGTATTGTTGCTGACCATGTCCATCCCTTTATGACCACAGTGTACCCATCTTCTGATGGCTACTTCCAGCAGGATAACACACCATGTCATAAAGCGTGAATCATCTCAGACTGGTTTCTTGAACATGACAATGAGTTCACTGTCCTCAAATGGCCTCCACAATCACCATAACTCAATCCAATAGAGCACCTTTGGGATGTGGTGCAATGAGAGATTTGCATCATGGATGTGCAGCCGACAAATCTGTCATGATGCTATCATGTCAATATGGAGCAAAATCTATTTCCAGTACCTTGTTGAATCTATGTCATTAAGGCAATTCAGACGGCAAAAAGAAGTCCAGACCGGTACCGTCTTTCGGATGAGGCGTTAAACCGAGGTCCCGACTCTCTGTGTTTGTTAAAAATCCCAAATCTGCCCACTTGCCTCTGTCTATCATGGCCTCCTAACAATCCCCATACCATAATTTTATGTTTTGTGGCAAGTAGCCATGTATTAAGCAGGATAAAGTACATCCAGGATGGTTGCGATTCGCAGAATTAAAGCCCTTCAGTCTTATTCAACAGTGCTCCGCTTTGGGTCGGGCTGCTGATAAACCTGTCGAGCTTTATTCTGAGAAACTCTGACTTAATCTCGACCATTATGATCTAATATTGTCTATTATCAAGTGAAAGTAATTATTTAATTAAGATTTATTGATCTCTTCCTTGGATTGACATGCATGAATGAATTGTTTACATAAATACTGTAAGTGAGAAATATATTGATGAAGTGAAGAAGTTATATTTTGATGATTTTAAAACTTGTGTTTGTTTATTAAAGGCAATGAGCTGGAGATCCAGGTTACACAGCCATCCACATCAAACAGCATCTGAGAGATGACCATCACTGATGAGTGTTTTGTCTAAAATAATAGCTCATTTCATTTATTATTATTATTATTATTATTATTATTATTATTATTATTATCATCCATATTACTATTATTTTAAATAATTTTTCTGCTTCTTTTATAATTTTAATGAAAATGATTATTTTGTAGGTTAAAATTTGAGATGTTGTTGATAATATAATTTTTAATAACACAATTTATATTTGAAAAATCGTAAATATACGTAATAATCATAAATATTCATAGATAAATTTTGTATAAATAACTCATAATACATTTAAAATATACAATGTTTTGATTTCAATATTTTTATTTGAATATCTAATTTACATAAATTATTATTTAAAATATTTTTGTACTTTATCATTTAAATGAAAGAAGAATATTTTGTAGATTGTTTAAATTGTGGAGAATATAATATTAATTGTGTTGTTTGTATGATTCCAAATAAACGTAATGCATAACAAATGTTCAATGTTGTGATTATTTCATGTTAATCATATTTTTATTTGACTAATTGTTAGTATATTTGCCACTATTTTATATAATAAAGTATATGTATAAAGGTAAATGTTGTTGTTCAATCCTAATTTGTAATTTATGTACAGTTTATACAACAGTAATCAAGTAGAGTCAAGCAGTACAGACAGTGGCGTAGCGGACGGGCCCGCAGGGCACGCACCGCGGGGGGGCCCCGCGTGATAAGGGCCCCCCGCGGGATATTTTTGTGTCAAAACGTCACGGAGAATTGATATCAGCCATTGGCGGCAAACTGCAAAGAAATGACTGGGGCCTCTTTCGCGCGCTCTAGGTGTCGCGCGCACTCGCTCTCACGTGCACTCTCTCTCCCTGCCTTCACGCGCGCTCTCTCTGTAACGGCGCTGTGCGCATTAGTTCCCCGCATTTAGAAGTGAACCCCCAAATTAACACAGGTAATAAAAAGATTCACTTGAGTCATGTTC
The DNA here is from genome assembly GCA_903798195.1 of Danio kyathit. Taxonomy (NCBI): domain Eukaryota; kingdom Metazoa; phylum Chordata; class Actinopteri; order Cypriniformes; family Danionidae; genus Danio; species Danio kyathit. Next base: position 3,173,348 of record LR812524.1, on the reverse strand, counting down.
ATGTTGTGAAACACTATCAAAATGTCCACTGTTGATTATATTAGACTTTTGTTTTCAATAGCGATTTTAAACCTTTTAATAGAGGAAGTCCTCGGCTCTGCATATTATTAATCAGAAATTGAGTGTACATAGTTTTACGTTAGGAAATGCAGTCTTGAACTTACAAACAGTCGGCAAGTACCGGAGAACAGATGCAACACATTGATCAAATTTAGTTTTCAGTCACGTTGAAAGTAATATTCTACTCGTTTAGTTTTTCCTTCATTCGTTTTAGATGTCAGTACTGACATACGAGTCTTCAACACATGGTTTTTTTAAAACACGTTTTTTTTAACATAATAGTTTAACTAACTAATTTCTAATAACTACTTTTTTTTATCTTTCCCATGGTGACAGTGCATAATATTTTACTAGTTATTTTGCAAGAGAGTTGTATTCAGATTAAAGTATAATTTAAAGACTTCACTAGGTTATGTTAACTAGGAAAGTTAGAATAATTAGTCAAGCTATAGTATAACTGGTTTGTTGTGTAGACAATCAAAAATATACAGTAAATATTTCTTAAGGAGGCTAATAATACTGACCTAAAATTGTATTTTTAAAAATAAAAAAACTGCTTTTATTTAAGAAATAAACTGTAAGAAAGAAAAATTATTTATTATTATTACTTCTTTTTTTTTTTACAGGAAATACTGTGAAAATGTCCTTGGTTTGTTAAAGATCACTTGGAAAACATTATTTTAAATTAATGGGAGGGCAAAAAAAATGACTTTAAAGTTTACAGGTGTAAAAATGTGCCTTGGTGTACTAGAATGTTAGAAATGTGTTATCCAAGTTACTTGTCAAATAAATTAACTATTAATTATCTTGTTTATATATATAAATTAATTATCTTGTTTATGAAGACTGCAGTCATGTATGAAAAAAATGACGTTTGTGATAGTTCCACCCCCCCCCCCCCCACCCCCCCCCACCCCCCCCCCCCCCCCCCGGCCACTTCACCAGGGGGCCCCGTCAATACTTCTTGCAGGGGGGGCCCCGCATTTTGCGCTACGCCACTGAGTACAGAGTACTCATCCGAGATTTCGAGGACGTGTATTTTGGAATATTCTTGCAGCGACGTTCGCATTTAACAAGCAGGAACTGTCTGGAGTCTTCAGATGTGAATAACGTTTTCATTTTGAGATTATATTATAATTTAAACAGCGTTCAGAGGTTAACTTTACATTTTACACTTCAATCTGAATAAACCGGCTAACATTTTGTGACCTGTAACGTTATTTCGTTTTGCATTTTCTTCACACGTGACTTGCATGTGACATCAATCAACGGGACTTTTATTTTGCAAGTGCACGGTATGTTTTCTTTTAGCAAATAAGAATATATTCACTTTAAAAAGCATACTTTAAATTGACAATATATATGTATTTATATATAGGATTTCACAGAAGAACATGATCATTTATTTGCAGAAATAAAACGATATTTTCTGCATGTAAATGATTTAATGATCGTATTTGTTTCTGAAATCAAACTTTTAATGCAATTATTCATGTAAATGTTTGGTTATAATGACAATACTTCACCGCTGGATAATATTGAGCAAGAAAAAATAATCTGATTTAAAGAATAAAGTGAATAAAATTTGACAATTAAAATAAAACTTTATTAATTCAATGGCACAAGAATAAGAGGTATCACATATTCAAATAGTTTAACTTTAGCTGACAGAGAAATAAAAATCGACAACATTTTCTTCTACGGCCGCCTTGTGACGTCACCGCACTGAATAAACTACACTTCCCATAATTCCATTGCGCTTCCGCGTGACGCCTGATGAAGTGTGTTCGGACGGTTGTGTCTGCATGTAGCGGGACGCGGTGACCCTCAGACGGTTTTGGCTGAAATAATCAGTGTTTTTCCCAGACTTAAGGGTGTTTTTCGGGCTGATGGGGGCCGCTGACAGCAAGAGCAGGTCCGTGTCATTCGGCCTGGATGAAAAGGAAAATGTCACAGTCCTTCACGGAGTAAAGGTGAAGATACACACACACATATTAGCAGAAAACACACAAGTATGATATCCTGCGTGGTGGTACTGTACTTAAACACGATTCAGATGTGATTTATTAATTTAATTGTGGTTATATGAACGGAACTTTAATTGTAATTGTCCACTTATGAACTTAAATGACTGAGAAAATGTATAAAAATAAGTGTCAGTGTGTTTTATTAGCAACACTAAGTCATGTGTGGTGAAATCAGGGTGAAATACACTCATTTGGCTGCATTGTGTTAATGTTAATCTGCTGCGAAATTGAAACCTGTACAGTAATTTTATCTGCTGTCATTCAAGGTCAGAGACACAAAACACTGAGATAAGACTGATCTGAGAACATTCTCTGTGTGTGTTTATTCCACTTTCGGTTAATCAGTTTGTTTAAAATCATGTAATTTATTCTTATTTAATTAAATATGGGTTGCATTTGTGTTAGCAAACATGTTGTGGTGCATCAAGTGGTTATTTTCAACATTTTAAAGTGTTACTTTAGCTTTTTGTGTGAGGTTAAGTTGGTTTTGTATTCACACATTCAGACTTTCTCCATAGAGGTAAAGTTGGTTTTATATTCGGATATTCAGACGTTCTCCTTAATAATATAGTTTCAGAAAAGTATTCTTTGCGATGTCTAAATAGGGAAATCATATAAGCAGACAATTACTATCAAAGTACAACATTGTTTACAGTCAATTAGATAGTGCTAATGTTGTTTTGAAGTCATAATTGCATGCTAATTCTGATCAAATATTCAAAGTAACATGGTAAACAATATAGAGACTTCTAAATAAACGAATGTGTGAATATAAAACCAACTTTACCTCTATACTTTCTCCTTGATAATATAATTTCAGAAAAGTATTCTTTGCTAATTTTTAATAGTGAAATCATATTAGCAGCCAGCAGCTATCAAAGTACAACATTCAGTCAGTCAGTTAAATAGGGCTGATGTTGTTTTGTAGTCATATTTACATGCGATTTCAGTTCAAATATTCAAAGTAGCATGGTAAACTATATAAGGTGCGTGTCATAAGTTGTCACTGAACGAATGTCAGAATATAAAACAACTTTACCCTAATTTTTGTCGATGTGTGTCAGATATTTAGTGTTTCTATGAAAAAAAAAAATGATTAAAATGAACATAATGTTATGTTATTTCAGCTACATTTCAGATTCAGACATTATTTCAGGCAAGACATCATTTGTTGTCAGCTTTTATTTTAAGTTTAAGTACTAATTTAAAATTAAAACAGATAATTCAGACAAAAACACAACAAAAGTACCACAGCTTTTAAAAAGACAAATAGTAAAAATAACAAAGAAACACATTTTATATATTATTTGTTAAATATTTATACTTTAATGTGACAATTTTCAATTATATTACCAAATCAGTGATACTAAAATAATGCAGCTTTACAGTAAAAACGTAATATTATACATTCATTCATTCATTTTACTTCGGCTTAGTCCCTTTATTCATTAGGGGTCGCCGCAGCGGAATGAACCGCCAACTATTCTAGCATATGTTTTAAACAGCAAATGCCCTTTCAGCTGTGTAAGAATGGTATTTCGACCACAGCGGTTCGAACTGTAGTTCTGCCGAGCAACTAAAAAGTTATCAGCATGATGGTAAAAAACTGTGCATTTCTAGTCAAACCATTCTTCTGCAATCTTATACCAAAAACGGAAATAAGGGCAGTATGAATAGCTATAAATGTGGGAGAGCGTTGATATTATGTGATTGTATTGTATTGCAATATGGAGCAACTAAGTGTTGATGTTAAATCAAAAGTAATTCACAAATACTTAAAATGAAATGATTTAATGACAATAATTCTCTATGGCTACAACTGAATTAGTTATGAATAACTGTATACAATGATAAAACATGAAATGATAAAAAAATATAATATTAATTGTACCCAGCTTAAATGTAAATTTAAAGTTACCAGAGAGAGAGGGAGAGACAGAGGGAGGGAGAGACAAAGAGGGAGAGGGAGAGAGCCAGAGAAGATAACCTCCAGAAAAGGAGAGGAGCAGAGCTCAGGAAAGCGCAGAGAAGAAAAGAAGAGACAGAGCAAAGTTTACCAGCTATTTTGTCTCTTCTTGACCATGTGACCAAAGCCCAAATGCTGAGACATACAAACTGGCCAATCAACATGTGACCACATCGTAAAACCCCCAAAGTCCACATACCAGGCCCTGATCTTATCAGTATCTGCCTTTGGAGTCAGCATGGACCTTTTTTGGTGAAAAAGACATGCTTTGCCATATAAACAAATGCATAGGCAAATTTAGACTCTTACAGCTGCAACCCAGTACTGGAAAACACCCATACACACTCATTCACAGACACACTCATACACTACGACCAATTTAGTTAATCAATTCCCCTATAGCGCATGTGTTTGGACTGTGGGGGAAACCGGAGCACCCGGAGGAAACCCACGCGAACACAGGGAGAACATGCAAACTCCACACAGAAACGCCAACTGACCCAGCCAGGACTCGAACCAGCGACCTTCTTGCTGTGAGGCGATTGTACTACCCACTGCACCACCATGACACTTTAATATTTTACGTTTAAATCAATTGTCATATTTTCAGATTCACTTGAATCAGTGCTTGTCTGCATTTATTTTGTTCATTTATTCAGTTAGTGGTGAAATTATGCTTTATTTATTTTGCCTTATTGAATTTATGCCCAGCACTTGCCCAAATTTTGGCCAACACTGTTTACTTTTTACCGTGTTTTACTCAGTTGTCTGGTGAGGTTCTTCAGCGGATGCGGGAGTCTGGACCTGCTTCATCCAAACCAGCATCAAATAAAGCAGAAAGTGCCAAAGCAGATCCAGGTATGAAGCACTTCTGCTGCTCTTCAGTAATCCAGCATTAAGCTGAAGTTTAACTGTGTGTGTGTGTGTGTGTGTGTGTGTGTGTGTGTGTGTGTGTGTGTGTGTGTGTGTGTGTGTGTGTGTGTGTGTGTGTGTGTGTGTTGTTTCAGAGGCTTCCAGAGCGTCTGCAGCAGAAACACAGGAGGAGCTGAGGAGACGGTCAGTGTTCAACTGTACACGGTCATGTCCATCACTCTTTCTGAGGACTAAAGCCGAAGTCACACTAGAGTTTGAGCTTGCGAAATTCTGTCGTACGGCTCTGCGAAAAGGGGCGGGATTAAACAAGATGATTAGACATTAAAAAAAGCAAGCGATCGCTCCATGTTTTAAATTTTTGTCTAGAGAGGTCATGTTTTGATCCTCGATTCGTCTGACGCAGTCAAGTGATGTGATTTCGCAGGTCAGAGTTCACCAAGCTTGAACTTTGCACTGCAGCAACCTGCGAAACTCGACGCATGACCCTGCGTTTCCGGTCTGACGCATTCGCTTGCATGTGAATGGAAGTCTATGGGGAGAAAAGTCCAGTGTGACCGCGGCTTAAATACTGCAGCTGATAATGAAAATGATAGTTAGTTATTTATTCATTTATGCGTTAATTACTATTTAAATTTATTGATGCTTTATTTTTCACTGACATAAAATACATAAATAATAATGCAAAAATGTAATTATAAATTGTGTGTGTGTGTGTGTGTGTGTGTGTGTGTGTGTGTGTGTGTGTGTGTGTGTGTGTGTGTGCTCGCGCTTGTGGGTTTCAGCATGAAGGAGCACATCCTCTTTTGAAAATGAATATTTGTGTCCATTTCTCAGTGAATATAGACAATATATTTTGCTGCTTTAAAACAGTTTTATTAAACAGTTATATCCATTACAATAAGAGTTCGGTCACTGAGCATCTTTAGTTTTTTGGAGCGTCTTTATGATGTTGGATAAGTTCTTCTGGATTTAGGTTCAGTGCTTCATTCTTCATACCTCGCCTAAATGATCTAAGGGTGCTTTCCATAGACTGTAAAAGATATGGACGTAGTATCCGTGACGTCACCCATAGGTTTATGAAGAACCCAAAAGAAGCTACCAGAAGGCGTGGCCGACCGTCGCCATTTTGTTCACGCGTCATCGCACCAACCCCGGGCATACCATACAAGGGCAAAGAGGCGGAGCGTGAGCTTATCTACAGACGCCCTGCTTAGACGGGCTTTCCTAAGGGAGAAACGCTTAATACTTCATCACCTGCGACTCGTTTGTGTTCTGACCACATGTGCTTGGTTGTACACTTTATCAATAAAGTGTTTAGACTTTTAAAAACACTGTTTCATAAGCAACGTCATAAGCGCAATGCTTCGTGCATAACACATTGAGCCACTAAGCATTGCGCTTATGACGTTTTTCAACAGGAGGAAAGTGCGAATTACTTCCAAAAACTTCAGATATAGTCTGTGTTAGTAAATGCAAGGCTAATTATGACCATCGTTATACATTAACTTGCCTAATTCCCCTAACCTGCCTAGTTAACCTAATTAACCTAGTTAAGCCTTTAAATGTCACTTTAAGCTGTATAGAAGTGTCTTGAAGAATATCTAGTCTAATATTATTTACTGTCATCATGACAAAGATAAAATAAATCAGTTATTAGAGATGAGTTATTAAAACTATTATGATTAGAAATGTGCTGAAGAAATCTGCTCTCCGTTAAACAGAAATTAGGGAAAAAAACAAACAGGGGGGCAAATAATTCTGACTTCAGCTGTATATATATATATTGACAACTTGACATGATTCAGGATTGTTTTGTTCTTCTTGGGTCATTTCAAGGAAAGGTAATACTGTAAGTAAGTAAGTATGTATGAATCTATGTGTGCATGTTTTTTTTTTTATAGATTATTTTTATTAAACATATTTTTTTTTGTGTGTGTCTGTGTCTCTGCAGGTTTGAGCGTGAACAGGCTCTGGTTCAGAAAGAGTTGAGCAGGATCAGCCAGAGAGAGAGAGAGAGTGCAGCAGACGAGCAAAACACAGCAGTGCTGAGAGAGAAAACACAACGGCAGATGGACAACACACACAACTTGGTGAGACATAAACACACACTCATACAGAAACACTCTGGACACACTTATGCATGCACAGACACGCTCAACACAGTCACACTCATGTATACACACAGACACACGCACACATATATATATATATTCATTCATTCATTTTCTTTTCGGCTTAGTCCCTTTATTAATCAGGGGTCGCCACAGTGGAATGAACCGCCAACTTATCCAGCACATGTTTTACACAGCGGATGCCCTTCCAACTGCAACCCATCACTGGGAACACCCATACACTCTTATTCACACACATACACTACAGACAATTTTAGGACTTGCGGGGGAAACCAGAGCACCCGGAGGAAACCCACGGCAACACAGGGAGAACATGCAAACTCCACACAGAAACACCAACTGACCCAGCCGAGGCTCGAACCAGTGACCTTCTTGCTGTGAGGCGACAGCACTACCCACTGCACCACCGCATCACCTATATATATATATATGTACACAGACACAAATAAACACACTCTTTTACTCTCTTACACACACACACACACACACACACACACACTTTCACACTTTGAACACACACTCAGGTATCGAACACACACACCTACACAATCATGTATACACACAGACACGTTACACACACAAACACACAGCTACATACAGGACCACACCCACAAACACTCATGTATACAAACACACACACTCTCTCTCTCTCTCTCACTCACTTACACACGCACACAAACAAACTTTGGACCCACACTCAAGTATTCACACACTGAACACACACCTACACAATCATGTGTATACACACACCCACTGACACTGTACATACACAAACACACACCTACATACAGGTGCACACACAAACACTCATGTATATAAGCACACACACTGTCTCACTCGCGCGCACTCGCACACAAACTGGACACACACTCAAGTATTTACACACAGACACTGAGCACACACACCTACACAATTATGTATACACAAACAGACACTGTACACACACAAAAACACACATACCTACAGGCGCACATACATACACACACTCACTCACTCTCTCTCGCTCTCTCTGTTACACACACACATCCACACTCTCGACACACACTCAAGTATTCACACACAGACACTGAACATACACACACACACACACACACACACACAAACAAACACAGACACAGACACACACAAGCACTCGTGTATACACACACTCACACTCTGGACACACTTATGTATACACACACAAGCACTCGTGTATACACACACTCACACTCTGGACACAATTATGTATACACAAACAGACACGGTACACACACAAACACACACCTACCTACAGACGCACATGCACACACACACTGGACACACACACATACACACACACACACGCGCTCTCTCTCGCTCTCTCTGTTACACACACACATCCACACTCTGGACACACACTCAAGTATTCACACACAGACACAATCCACACACACAGCCTGGACACAATTATTTATATAGAGACATACACACGCTCTGGACACACTCATAAATGCGCGCACACACACACACACACTCACTCACTCTCTCTCTCTCTCTGGCTCTCTTTCGCTCTCGTTCGCTCTCTTTGTTACACACACACATCCACACTCTGGACACACACTCAAGTATTCACACACAGACACTGAACACATACACAATCATGTATACACACACTCACACTCTGGACACACACTCAAGTATTCACACGCAGACACAATCCACACACACAGCCTGGACACATTTAAATATACAGACACATACACACGCTCTAGACACAATCATGACTGCACAAACACACACACACACACACACAGACACACACACAATGCATTTAATTAATTAATGTTTTCAGTGTCATGTCAGCATCATTGACACTGAGAAATTACTGTAGTGATTACTAATAGTTATATTTGTACAGTTTTAACGTGATTATGTATAAATATGATGAACATTTGTGATGCTAAATGACTGTTGAGCACTAGATGGCAGCAGTGTTTGATCCAGTGCTGTTTGAGGCGATGCTTCTCATTTAATTGCACAGTGTGTAATTTTTAATAACCAGGCTTCTTTGTTTATTATAATTAGGCTGTTTTGCATGTAAAGCGTATATTACCAATGATTACCATCTTTGATTTGGTGGATTTTTGTCTCAGCTGGTGTGGTTTCTGAGTGCGCTGACGATCATACGTGTATATTCAGGCTCATTCAGTGCGTTAATCACCATGTTCATTAATTATCTCCAATCAAACCACTGTCAGTAATGTGGGAATCCCAGCAGAAGCAGATCTGGATACTGTCCTATCAGGAGCCATCGGTTCAAATAAAATCTGCATAAAATCCTTTTATTTTGAAGCACAGTTCTTTTCACTGATATATTTGCTTGTGTGATATTAAATATGGCTAAATATGAGCGCCGCTGGCTTTAATGTTTCCTCATTCATGTTTTTCTTCTGGTCTCTGTGGTTTCTCAGCCAGATGAGTTGAGTTTTCGGGTAAGATCTGCTGTACATTTGAATGTCATTGTTACTGTATATTATATATATGATTTATTTATTTTTATTATTATTTTTTGTACTATAGAATAACTGGGTTTTTTCATGGTTTACAGAAAAATTCTCTGAGCAATATTTAAAATAATCAATTATTATTACATATTTAAAAATGGATATTAAAAGAAGCCCCAAAATACTCAGTCATCTGAAATCTCTATATAATTTCCCATTCAAGCCACTTTATTTGGCCTATTTGTTAGTAAAAATAAATAAATAAATAAACAAAAATGTAATAAATACAGGTTAATGAAAATGTATGAAAATTACTCGTTTTTACCACATCTCATTTGACATTTAATTTTTGTCATATTTGACGAGTTGAAGTAAAAACTTCCATCTCTTTGTCAGAGTTCAATGTCTTCAACAGAAAAAAAAAGAAAGAATATTTAAATAAATATATATTTATTAATATTTAAAAGGGAAAATGTTAAATGGTTAAAATCACCAGAGCAGGTTTAGCTATTATTGTGCTCTTATTTTTATTGATTTAGTTACATTTCTGTAAAAGGAAATTATAATTATATTTATTAAGTTAAAATTAATGTTATAACAAAACTTTTCATTTGCAATATTTATGTTTTATTATTATTATTACTATTATAAAAATATATTTATTAAATAAAAAAATATATAACAACTTTTTATTTGCAATCTTTACTTTTTTATTATTATTAAAATTATATTTATTAAATTAAAATTAAAAAGTTATACCAAAACTTTTTGTTTGCAATCTTTATATTATTATTAAAATTATATTATTAAGTAAATATTAAAATATTATAACAAAACTTTTTATTTGCGATCTTTATTTTTTATTATTATTATTAAAATTATATTATTAAATAAATATTAAAATATTATAACACAACTTTTTATTTGCAATCTTAATTTTTTTAAAAAGGGAAATTAAAATTATATTTATTAAATTAAAACGTTATAACAACTTCCTATTTGCAGTCTTTATATTTTTATTATTATTATTAAAATTATATTATTAAATTAAATTTAAAGTTATAGCAAAACTTCTTATTTGCAATATTTTTTTATTTTTATAATTAAAATTATATTATTAAATTAAATTTAAAGTAATAGCAAAACTTCCTATTTGCAATCTTTATTTTTTATTATTATTAAAATTATATTATTAAATGAATGTTAAAATATTATATCAAAACTTTTCATTTGCAATCTTAATTTTTTTAAAAAGGGAAATTAAAATTATATTTATTAAATTAAAATTAAAGTGCTGTCGCCTCACAGCAAGAATGTCGCTGGGTCGCAGGTTCGAACCTCGGCTGGGCTGGGTCAGTTGGCGTTTCTGTGTGGAGTTTGCATGTTCTCCCTGCATTCGCGTGGGTTTCCTCCGGGTGCTCCGGTTTCCCCCACAGTCCAAAGACATGCAGTACAGGTGAATTGGGTAAGCTAAATTGTCCGTAGTGTATGAGTGTGTGGATGTTCCCAGAGATGGGTTGCGGCTGAAAGAGCATCCGCTACGTAAAATCGTGCTGGATAAGTTGGCGGTTCATTCCGCTGTGGCGACCCCGGATTAATAAAGAAACTAAGCCGACAAGAAAATGAATGAATGAATGAAATTAAAATTAAAACGTTATAACAACTTCCTATTTGCAGTCTTTATATTATTATTATTATTATTATTCAAATTATATTATTAAAATAAAATTAAAGTTATAACAAAACTTCTTATTTGCAATCTTTATTTTTTGTAAATTAAAATATATTTAGTTTTGCTCTCAGACTAAATGTTTTGATTGAATAATAAATAAACAAATCTGACTCCATATAGAATTACAGTATTTATGTTTATTTCAATATTCCAAAGTTTTAAACTTAGGGTTTCCCTAAAATCAAATATTTTGAAATAAATCTTCAGCTTTGTCGATTACTGAAATTAGTTTTTATAAGTTTAACAAAAATAAATCTGACAGAGGTGGAGCAAAATATCACATTTTGATTTAACAAACGTTTTTTTAATGTGACGTTTTGTGAGGGTAATATTCGGCTTAGAAAGAAAGTTTTTTTAGACCATTATAAAGTCATTAAAGTCTGTTGTAAGTCCCCACAAAGATTGTGTGTGTGTTTTTTTTTTATAATATCTATTTCTTTAGTTGATTTTTCAATTATTTTTAATCAAGTTTTGTATTTGTTTCATGCAACTACACACAAACCCACACATATACAGTGGATTTGTGTGATATTCTACCTGCAGCTGAATTAGGGCTGCACAATATTTGAAAATTTGACATTGCGGTATTGTTTTCCTGTGATTTATGTTGTGGTATAAATACAATTTCCCCAGAGAGCTTGAATGGCTATCTTTGGCAATAATTCATTAATTTAGACTGATTGGGATTATTCTGGAAGTTTGTAGGGATTATTTTAGATTAATATTGGTAAAATAGAAGTGTTTCACAATACATTGAATAATTAAATGTAAAATAACACAATATAGTCTTCGTTAAATAAATACATCTATGAATGCATCTTTATTAGAGTAACAAACAGTACGATTTTATGTGCCTGAATACTTTAAACTCTCGTGCCCAAATGCGTACACAGTCACAGGCCTTAAAAACACATGCAAATGATAAACTTCATCTCCAATATGGTTAAACTCTTCAGTGACTCCAAAAATCTGACTGTGGCTCCTAACTCAGCATTGCACTTCATGCGATGTGACTATTGCAGATGTGCACATTGCGATATCGATGCTGAAACTATATATTGTGCAGCCCTAAGCTGAAGTGTTTGTTTATCCCATCATGCTTTGTGTTTTGTGTGTTTGCATCTGATGTTCATAATAAGTCTGTCATCACAGAAAGCTTTTGTCTTGCATGCTGCTCCACTCTTTCTGTTGTGGATTTCTCCATTATCTGGCAGCTTCCGTCATTTGTCAGGTACATCATGCAGAGTTCTGTTGAATTGCAGATGAGCTGGAGGTTTTGAGCATGTCTTTGTTCTGTGTCTCAATCAGGCCCGGCAGCTGAAGAAGAAGGAAAATGAGCTCAAACATCTGGAGCAGTTTTATAAAGAGCAGCTACAGGTGATGGAGAAGAAGGTAAACACACACACGCACACACAGATAATTCTCAAGACTCAGTATGGCCCACATGTGGCCCACATTATTGTTAATGTGAGTTTTTGGAGGAGAAAAAAAAAAAATATATATATATATATACAGGGTTCGACATTAACTTTTTTGATCACCAGCCAGTGTGGCTAGTAGTTTTCCAACATTACTAGCCACTCGCCATTTTCACTAGCCACAATTTTGTTGTTGGGAAAATATATTTTATATGCATAAATATGACTTTGACATGCTAAAATTACTTTGTTTAGATTTTGTGCAATGTCCACATGCCTCTTAATTAATTTAACTTTTTGTGTATGTTGTGTATGAGCTTGCTCAGTGAGCATGAGCACATGGGTCATAATGTTGTATTACTATTAGTTTTTATTTTTACATGACTTTTCAGAGCTCAAAGGATTTACCAAATTTATCTCAAACCACACTAAAGATAAATAAATAATTATTTCTTAGCCACAAATTTTAAATAATGTGCCAAAACAAGCATAATATAGCTGTATACTATACATTTTATTTAACAAAACATTTCTTTAAAAAAAAAAAAAAGTGTTAACCAGTGTTAACTACATATAAACAGGAAGTTAATATCCTATATCCTGTTTAAATAATAGTTAAAGCGAAAACAACCGGTGCTGCTTACAAAAAGACCAATCTGGAGCTCTTGAAAGCAGCAGGACTGTGGGTGCATGAACATCACTTTTTGTCTAGTCTATTTGAATGAGAACCCATCACACCAGTTGCATTTCCAGGCACGGTTGTTTCAAGCAATGAAACGGGAGCGCGCACGTGTTTTAAACAGTCGTACGCATCACATCAGCTGTTTGCGCGAGCGATCATCCTCTAATTCGGTAATCTACTGGCTTTCTTTTGCCCTTACGAACACAATTATATTTGTCAGTCATGCTGCTTCTCGATTCTAAGATCGCATTTGCACGAATATTGGGCCATCCTTATTGTCGAACCCTGCTTTAAAGAAAACTACAATTTAATAATTATTTTCAACCAGCCAAAGTGGCTAGTGGAGGTGTCTGTCTAACCCGCCACAGCAAAAATCTACCCGCACTTGGCGGGTTGGTGGGTGTTATTGTAAAGCCCTGTATATGTATGTGTATATATATATATATATATATATATATATATATATATATATATATATATATGGTTTCCGCTACATTCATTCTTCCATGGCGGGGCGCCACACCAAAATTCATCCCGCCACGGCTACATAACAGCTTCTCATTCAAAAACATTCAGTCGTTTTTTTTTTTTTAATAGCAGGTTATAATCCCACCAAAACGTATTAAAAGGTAAATGAATTATAACAGCGCAAACTTTTCTGTAATCGTAGTGCTGTGCGTTATTTGTTTAACCCTTTAAAGTGACATGCTGACTGACTGACTGACTGACTGACTGACAGGTGCGTGATGTGTGAGGCCAGCAAACACGACGTAGTTTTCAGTTAAGATGAACACAGTTTCCATAATTATACTTTATAGCCTACGGCTCTGCATACAATGACTATCTTGCTGGAGTTTATAGCCGTTTCACTTTACTTCAGGACGCATTAATGCCGCTTTGTAGGTCTGTTGGACGCAATTATAAATGTTCCGAGCAAATCTAATAAATGTTGGAGACATACTTGTTACATAAACGCACTAAATCGCACTTCAGCAGCGTTTATTTGAGCGCGCACAAGAAAATCTGCACTTGAGCAGAGTATATTTGAGGGCGTGCAAGAAGTTTTGTGCACGAACAGAGGCAATCGGCGAGCAAGCAAAGAGATTCGCTTGCTCGTATTACATGAATGCGATCTCGACTTGTAATACTGCGCTTATGACAATTGTCATTGAAAGAATGCAATTATCGCTATAGGTAGTTGGTAGATCTGTGTCTACCAGTCCTGCCGCCACAGCTGGAAAAAATCCTAGAGGAAACACTGATATATATATATATATATATACACACACACAGTGGTCCCTCATTAACCTGCAATAGGCGAAATCCGTCAAGTAGTCAGCTTTATTTTTTACCATTATTCTAGATGTTTTAAGGCTGTAAATGCCCTCACTACACACTTTATACACTTTTCTCAGACAGGCATTAACATCTTCACACTTTTCTCTTGTTTAAACCCTCTCAAAGTTCAAACTTTTGTAGAAAAATAAGTCCAGTATTATAGAGTGAAACCAGAGATCCAAACCTGTTGTCAATGCAAACATTCATCGCTGTCAGCAAAAGGCTCATCAAGCTTTTTAGCTTTTGTGCGAACAATGTTGGCATCCAGCGTAATGTTCTTTATCCTGCAGCCACAAAGCTAAAGCAGACTCCATCCTTAAGCGGGTCGCACACCAGATGTGCTGCGCACATGACAGTTGGAAGTAACACACACCGGACGCGCACATTCACATGTTATTTAAAATGAAATTATTCAGATGGCGCAGCACAGATATGAACAGTGCCCTGATATAAACCTGTGTTTACAATTCTAAAATGCATAGTGCTGCGTGGCGCGTTGTGGCGCAGAGCATCCAGTGTGCAAACGGTCTTGCTGCAGACGGTTACAACCCTTTTTGAATCCTTGTTGAAACTCACACTGCTAGCGATCAAAGATTTATGTTAATTTGGAGAGCTGAACACATTCTGTACTGTACAGGAGACATGGAGGAGATTGATTGACAATGGTCTACAGCCAATCAGGACGCAGAACACAATGCACTGTAAAAAAAAAAAAAAAAAAAAAAGCATGTCAAATTGCACTAAAAAAATCCGCGAAACTGCAAAGCCATGAAAGGTGAACCGCATTATAGCGAGGAATCACTGTAATTGTTTCTGTTTGTAATGTTAGCTGTCCTTCAATGTAAACAGTCTGTTAAGTTGTTCGTCAAAAAAAAGTGTGTGATAAATAAGATATTAGGTGCGTTCGACTTCATGCAGCGCTGCGCAGACCGATCGAAGTCTGTCTTAAAGCGGTGCATGCTGGTTAGAAATTTTGGCCGGATTGATGCTGCGCCGACGTCATGTGACTGTCACATGTGGCATCAAAGTACCGCGACAGAGCTCCGAGATCA
>LR812524.1:3155551-3157112 GCA_903798195.1 Danio kyathit | reverse complement strand
GACGACTGACTTAGCCCGCGCAGCAACTGAAGAGCGCCTGCATGAGCTCTGATGACGACACCAATATAACACGATTGTCCAAGTTCACCGCATGACAACAACCACGTGTGATTCAGGTTTATTATTGGACAGCATCCGTCTCACAAATTTCAAAACAAACAATTAACTGTTGTTCATACCCTCTCTATCTTGAACACATCATGCTTATTAAAAGACTGCAAATATTTTACTGCAGCATCATCTTTAGTTAAATAATTTGTTCATAATGTCTAGATTGTTTGCACAGGTTTATTCTGCCTTTTTATACAGACTACTGTATTTAGCTCCATAAACGATATAAATGATATATTTTAGTAAATAACCTAAATATTAACCCAAATAACTCTTACAGACTTGTAATACAATAATTATCATCATTGATCCTGACGATTTCTTAGCAAATTAAGTTATATACAAATATGTAATATAAAAATATGATTCTAAAATATTTTATTTTCTGTCAAACCATATTACGCAGAAATAAAAGTTAAAAGTGTCATTGATGTACCTGCTCTTTCTGGGAAATTTCTACTGAAAGTGTAGCTCATTTATTTTGGTCATTTCGTTCAATCTTTTTGGATTAAAGGGCTTTTTTAAAAATGCTTTCATTATTCAAAATAATCCTATTCGTGGATATTTATTTCATTTTTATGTGCTCTTATTTTCCCCCTCATTTCTGATGCATTTGTATGTAGGCTACTTAATTTTAATTCATAATTCCCTTACTGTTTAAAAATGAAGTTTGTAGAGACTGTATTCTGATTTTATTTGTACTTTATATCTTTTGTTGTTATTTCAATAAATAAATAAATGATCACGCCATGTGATCGGTAATCATGACTGCAGCAACTTGAGTCCCCGAAGTGGCCAGCTTGACGGCTCCGTTTTCAACTCTGCCCCCGCCTGCAAAAGAGCGGGGGCAGAAGAGTCAACTCTGAATCGCTTGAATGAGTCATTTTCATTCATTCATTTTCTTGTCGGCTTTGTCCCTTGCGGGGTCGCGGAATGAACCGCCAACTTATCCAGCACGATTTTACGCAGCGGATGCCCTTCCAGCCGCAACCCATCTCTGGGAACTTCCACACACACATTCACACTCATACACTATGGACAATTTAGCTTACCCAATTCACCTGTACTGCATGTCTTTGGACTGTGGGGGAAACCGGAGCACCCGGAGGAAACCCACGCGAACGCAGGGAGAACATGCAAACTCCACACAGAAACGCCAACTGACCCAGCCCAGCCGAGGTTCGAACCTGCGACCCAGCGACGTTCTTGCTGTGAGGCAACAGCACTACCTACTGCGCCACTGGGTTGCCCTATGAGTCATTTTGTTTTAGAATTTTTTGCCTGCTCCCGATCTACATCAACACTATTGTAGTAACTCATTTGCATGATCGCCGCCCACTTGCTTCATACGAACGCTGTAAAATGGGCAATTTATTTTTTGACATAGACCAACTAAAACAGACTTGTCCAGCTGACCAATCAGAGCAGAGTTGGCTTGACTATCATAGTA
>LR812524.1:3070551-3150551 GCA_903798195.1 Danio kyathit | reverse complement strand
GCAGCCATTTGAGTCATTTTGGCTCGAGACTTCCGGTCTCAATCACTTCTATTCATTTTTAGATGTTAAAAACAGCCCGTTCTGCTGCTTGATGTTGCAAACTGAGGTTTTCCCATTATATTATTCTATTTTGTCTGTATAATCATGCAAACACTTGTTTGTAGAGCGAGTAGTTTGACCGTTTTCAGCCGTTTTTTTTCCTAGTCATTTCTCCCATAGGCGACTGAATCGGAAGTTCTAAAACAATCGCAAAAACGAGCGCACTTCCGCATTGAAGAATAAGGTCAATACTGGACATTATTTCATGATTGAAGTCAGACCCTACTGTCCTAATGAAATCATTCAAGGTCAAGGAATGATCATATTTTATTGTGGTCAAATAAGCGTCATCTAGAGCAGTGGTTCTCAAAGTGGGGGTCGGGACCCCCTGAGGGGTCGCAGGACAATGAAGGGGGGGTCGCCTGGTGATTTCCAAAAATCTATTCATTTGTATTAAACCATAAGAATTACCATATTTTTCTTTTATAGTCGTTTATTGTCGTTTATAGTTTCTATATACTATATAGTAGCTTATAGTTAATAGTTCTATTGAATTGCGACCCCTGGGGTAATTACATTATATTAAAGACCCAACAATAGCGTCAGATGCAGCAGATAGACCAGGTTAAACTTTCTGGCACATATACAGCACTGACATACATTAAAAAAATTAAATGAAGAATAGACTTGGGTCTATTGGTGTGTGTGCGCCATTGCATGCAAGGTTTCTGTATTTATAACAACCTCAGAGGATATTGGGGGTTGCGAGTCACTGGCATTGTTATTTTGGGGGTCACGGGCTGAAAAGTTTGGGAACCCCTTATCTAGAGGCATTTGCCTTTCACTTCTTATACCAAATGATCAACTAGAAGTCAAGTTATTATTTGCTGTTCCTAAAACTTAGATAGGCGACAAGACTTTTGTCAGGGAGTGTACAGTGCATCTAACTTAAAGAAGTTGCTTACAATGACGCTTTGAGAATTTTACTAAGGAGACCTAGATGGTTTAGTGCAAGTAAAATGTTTGTAAGTGCGGGAGTGATCACTTTTAAAGCACTGTGTTATGTATAAATTTATCTCCCGATTTAATGCTTCCAACAATAAGAGTATTGTGGGTTTATCAAACATAGAGGTCAGCAGTACACACTATCAATCAGAGCTGTGGAGACATTGCTATTGCTGTATGTTTTTTATTTTTTATGAATATGTAGTTATGACTCTGTAAAAGTTTGACATGATATAATAACGTCATCAAGACTTACTCTGCTTTCACAGGCACTGATTTGAGGCCTTTGCCTTTCATATAAGCCACTTCTGATACCAAATGATCAAGATGTTATTATTTGCTGTTCCTAAAACTTGGATAAGCGACTTTGTCAGGTAGTAAAGTAGGCATTTCATTCAGAAAGATGAGGGAAAAGGTTTGGGGAGAGTTATTACAATCTCCTCCACACCATTTCTGGAGGGGCGTGGTTAAGTATCTTAGCCACGCCCAATACCTCAGACAGACACACAAGCTGTTTCTCAATATGCGTTCTTCAGCGATCTCGTGTTCTCGTGTAAAGTCATCATCAACTGCTAAAGTTCAGTTCCAAAACTCAAGACTGCAAGAACGGAGGACGCGTGAAAGTTCCTGGTGTGTTCTTGATATTGAATTGAAATCTTTATTGTCCACACGTGTGGAAATTCGTTTTTATACCATAGCAGATGGTATAAAAGATTTCTTAAAAATATTCGTTTTTGCTGTGGGTACTCTGTATCGTCTACCAGAAGGAAGCTTCTCAAATTCATAATAAAGAGGATGAGTTGAGTCCTGAACTATCTGTGAGGCTTTCCGTCTGGTCTGGTTTATATACAGCTCCACAAGCTGCTTCTGGGGGTCCATTATGATCTTACTAGCCGTATTAACGATCTTTGTAAGTTTATACTTGCTTCCAGCTCCAAGATTACCGTACCAGCAAGAAATATTATAGGAGACAATGCTTTCAACCAGACTGGTGTAAACCTTCCTCAGAATACCCTTACTAACATTAAAACTATTTAATTTCCTTAAGAGACAGAGTCTGTGTTGCCTTCTTATATATAATCTACGTGTTCACCAAAATTTAGGCTACTATCTAAAATAATCCCCAAGTACTTAAAACTGTTTACAATCTCAACATGTTGACCCTCGATAGTAATTGGATGACATATAAGCTGCCCTTCTCTACTAATAATTAATTCCTTAGTTTTCATAGCATTTAGTGACAAAGCACTCTGCTCGCACCATGTCACCAGATGTTCTATGTGCTCAAAATAGGCCCCTCTCTAGCTCCTCCTTTCCTTTGACCATAAGTCCAACCACGGCCATGTCATCAGCATATTTGAGTAGGGTAATATTGCTTTCAGAAATCTGCATTTCACTTATATACAACGAAAATAATGCAGGTGATAACACACAGCCTTGGGGTACTCCAGCGTTCAAAACAACCTCTTCAGATATAAAACCCTGTACAGACACTCTTTGAGGACGATCAGTTAAAAAATCCTTTATCCATAACACCAGGTGCTCATTAATATTAAGCTTTAATAATCGCTCCAATAAAATGTCAACTTTGACAGTATTAAAAGCTGAACTAAAATCAATAAATAAAATTCTGGCAAAAGCACCAGGGTGCTGAATGTGCTTGCTGATTGTATGGAGCAAGGTTAAAATAGCGTCATCAGTACCTCTCTGTGCTTTATAGGCAAACTGCAATTGGTCTGACCCATGGGAGTTAGGCAAATGCCCTAATACAACCCTTTCCATGCATTTACATAGAATGCTGGTAAGGGCAATAGGTCTAAAATCATTTGGTAATACAGGTTTGCATTTCTTAGGAATATGAATAATTGTTGTTTTTTTCCAAGAAAGTGGAACCATATGTGTATCAAGCAAGATCTGAAATAATCTAGTGAAAACCCCTTTCAGTTGGTAAATGCACCCTGCTATTGCCCGCCCTCTAAGACCATCTGGGCCAGGTGCCTTATAAGGGTTACCACGTGCAAGACTACCAGCTATCTCTTCTTCTCTAAGAGTAATATTATATCCTACATGGCTAGCCACTTGGTCAAACTTGGCTCCATGTGCAGTTCCATCAAACCTACTATAAAAATTATTCAATTCATTTGCAAATGAAAGAGAATTTGTAGGTAAGCAGTGTTGCTTCCGAGTCTCCCTAACCATCATATTATTTAGACTGCTCCATGCTTTACGAGCATCACCAGTGACAAACTGTTTCTCCATTTTATCTCTATATTGTTGTCTAGATTTTTTAATAATTGATCTAAGTTCACGTCTTTTATCGAGGACGCATGGATGCAGACTTGAGTGCAAAACTCCAGAAGTGATTGCGGCTGAATGAAGTGGGAAGCGCAGCATTTTAAATAGGTTTATTATTATTAGAAGTTCAAAGATGTAACTTATTTATCTCAGGAGTTTTCCTAAATGAGACGGTGAAAGTAAACATCACCATTATAAAGGCGTAAACATATTAAGGGTGTTTATTTGTTGAAATTCGTATTAAAAGCTGTTTTATTTGTATTGTGCAACGATTATTTGTAAGGTTTTTATGCATAGTGTATATTTTGAAAAGGGGAAAAACAATAAATCGTTGTATGAATGCTGTAATGTTTAAATAATTTTCCATTGAAAATGCATGAAGGTCACGTGACCATCAGGAGGAACCCAGCATCGCATTTCTCACAGGACGCGTTCTCTGTTCTCGCGGTCTCCTGAGTTTGTTCTTTCGAGGTAACTTGGCAAGACCGGTCTCAACCATAGATATATATACACTAGATATCACATAGGGACCCTGAGCATGCGTCAATAGCGCCGCCACATTGGTACAGTGCTTCTAGGACAAACGTTATTCAACCGCACTAGTCAAGACAGTGTGCCAATGTGAAGATGATGGACTTTAGCGCTGTGTTTGTGTTGTAGTAACGAGCAAACAAAGAAAACAAAGCACAAAGGCAGAACATTTCATAGGTAAGATTTTGTTTTTTATGTTTTTGTTTGTTATGAACTTTTGTGCTTAAAAAGTAATGTTATTGATGATAATACAGTCTCTTACTGCATTCACCATAAGGCAAAGTAGCACCAACTCGCACTAAATTCTAGACTTATGCTAGTTTTGTTGAATAAAATAAGCAAACTATGTTATGAAATATGATAAGAAGACGCTGCGGTGCCAGAAACTTGTATTATTGTCAGCTAAGTGAACGAGTCGTTCATAACGGAGATTCATTCACAAACGAATCGCTCCCTCCGTCAGAATGAGAAGTGAAAGCGGGAGAGGGGGTGTGTTTCAGGACACGGATTAGATCAAATTAAACGGAAGGAGGGTAATGCATTTCCATGCACACAAACACTCACTCTTTGTCAGGAATGCCCATGCGGTCACATCCATCAATGTAGAAAAGTGATGTACAATTATAATATTTCGTAATAGAAAAAAATATTTGCATACTGACCACTGGGGATAACTCCCGATCATAGATATATGTGTATATGTGTATTTCTCTGGCTTTGGATGGCCACAGTTCTCCACTGCACCTTGGTCCCGCATTCATTTCAAAGGAGCGCTACCCTGTACTAAAATGGCGGCTCTATTGACGCATTCGTTCTAATAGACAATAGCAGGGTAGGCGACATCTAGTGTATATATCTATGGGTCTCAACAAGAACGCAAGTGCGTTCTCTACGTTTTTGGAATTGAGAAACAGCCACACTCGTTTAAGCATTAAAAATTTTCCATCTTGGTAGTTCCAGTGATAAATGAGTAGTAGTAGTCAAATAAAAAGGAGAGTTGTGTTATGAATTATTCTGGCAGAATGATTTGTCTGTTTGTCCTCTGTGTCTCTTTCTCCCTCTTCTGTGGGCTAATTGTAGATTTAATAAGATAACTGTGTTTAATTACTGCAGCTGTGTGATGATACAGACCTGGAGATAATGTAATTACACTGATAGATTATAATCACTGGATTGTGTTTGTGTTGTGCTGAATTTAACCGCTCAGATCTGAAGGAAGAAGCTGATGCTGCTGAATATTTATTGCACTCATGTCTGTTTATAATGATTCTGCCACCAAAACAGTCTTAATTAAGTTTTCATGCCCAATTTTACAATTATAGTTAAATAATTCTGATGCTGTACATTTAAAGGCATTCGGTATGATCAACGTCCCTTTAAGCGAAGACTATAGAACACACAATACGTGTCACTCGTATAGTTTCGAATGAGGAAAAGTGTAACGGTCAATATGGCGAATGAAGCCCCGCCTATTAGTACAGGAGCCAATCAGCGATCGCTATAGACTGATGGAGAAGCTTGGACCAGACGTGTGCTTTTACGACAGTTTGGTGGTCAACAAACACACTGGAATCGCAGTGAATACTTGCTTCACAGACAGAAGAAATATCTCCAGATTAAGCTTGAAATCTGTGCTTTTAAATGAACCAAGTGCACTTTTGTAATCTAGATGAAATGAACGTGAGGTACAGTTTGTCCTGTCAAAGGCATATCACATGACAGCAACTACTTAAACGCCCACAAACTTGTAAATAAAGAGTTGCTGTCATTTCTGGAGGATATTTACCATCAAGACTAAGTTGTGGATTACTTCAGAAGTGCAGCGCGATCAGACGATCATTATCCAGAGGATGATAATGTGTAACACGGCTACAAATGAGGGTTGGTGTCGTGATCTTGTTTCTTTCGAGTGCACATGCACATTAGCTCGGGCAACGTGAAAGCATGCAAATTTTGAGACCGTTTG
The DNA here is from genome assembly GCA_903798195.1 of Danio kyathit. NCBI lineage: Eukaryota > Metazoa > Chordata > Actinopteri > Cypriniformes > Danionidae > Danio > Danio kyathit. The sequence goes on along the minus strand of LR812524.1, from coordinate 3,144,715 downwards.
GTGATTCCAAATATGTAATGTAATCATAAGCTTGGCTAACAGTTCTAGAGAATTTGATGTTTCCTCATTCAGACAAAATGCCTGAGCATACTGCCCTGAGAGGTGTTTCAAAGATGGCCGGCAAGTCAAATGACTCGCCTTAAAGCAGGGATGTCAAACTCAATTCCTGGAGGGCCGCAGCCCTGCACAGTTTAGTTCCAACCCTAATTAAACACACCTGATCAAACTAATTAAGTCCTTCAGGCTTGTTTGAAACCTACCAGTAAGTGTGTTGAAGCAGGGTTGGAACTAAACTGTGCAGGGCTGCGACCCTCCAGGAATTGAGTTTGACATCCCTGCCTTAAAGGGACTTGGCTTTAAGGCAAGTCATTTCACTCGGCAGCCATCTTTGCAATTAATACATTACATATTTAGAACCACCAATAAAATTAAACAACAACCGTTTCATTTCTAAACATCCGAATCAAACAAAATCTGCATCATTTCAGGTCGAACAAGCTAATGCGAACTCGAAGGGAACAAGATCACGACACCAACCTCATTTTTGGGCATTCTACACATTATCATCCTCTGGATAATGACTGTCTGATCGTGCTGCTCTTCTGAAGTAATCCACAACTTGGTCTTGATGGCGAATCTCCTCCAGAAATGACATCAACGCTTTGTTTACAAGTTTGGGTTTGAGTAGTTGCTGTCATGTGATGTGTGTCAGCAACAATACTCAGGTAGGCTGTGGCGTTGACATGATGCTTAATTGGTTTTAATGGGCCCAAAGTGTGCCAAGAAAATATCCCCCACACCATTACACCACCAGCCTGAAGCGTTGATACAAGGCAGAATGGATCCATGCTTTCATGTTGTTGAGGCCAAATTCTGACCCGACGATCTGAATGTGTCAGCAGAAATGGAGACTCATCAGACCAGGCAACGTTTCTCCAATCTTCTCTTGTCCAGTTTTGGTGAGCCTGTGTGAATTGTAGCCTCAGTTTCCTGTTCTTAGCTGACAAGAGTGGCACCCGGTGTGGTCTTCTGCTGCTGTAGCCCATCCGCCTCAAGGTTGGACATGTTGTGTGTTCAGAGATGCTCTTCTGCAGACCTCGGTTGTAACGAGTGCTTATTTGAGTTACTGTTGCCTTTCTATCAGCTGGAACCAGTCTGGCCATTCTCCTCTGACCTCTGGCATCAACAAGGCATTTGTGCCCACAGAACTGCCGCTCACTGGATATTTCCTCTTTTTCAGACCATTCTCTGTAAACCCTAGAGATGGTTGTGTGTGAAAATCTCAGTAGATCAGCAGTTTCTGAAATACTCAGACCAGCCCGTCTGGCACCAACAACCATACCACATTCAAAGTCACTTAAATCCCCTTTCTTGAGTGATTTAAGTGCTGCCGTGTGATTAGCTGATTAGAAATTTGCGTTAACAAGCAGTTGGACAGGTGTACCTAATAAAGTGGCCAGTGAATCTACACATACATACAAACATACATACATGCATACATTCCTCATTCTGATGCTCGCTTTGAACTGCAGCAGATCATCTTGACCATGTCTACATGCCTAAATGCATTGAGTTGCTGCCATGTGATTGGCTGATTAGAAATTTGCATTAATGAGCAGTTGCACAGGTGTACCTAATAAAGTGGCCGGTGAGTATAACTGGAAGAAAAAAAAAATCCAAACTGCATGATGTAAACTCAGAGAAAGAATCGAGGTGTGAAAAGCAGATCTCTTTCCTAAACTCTTGATCATCCTACTTTAATGCTGCTGAATGTGTGTGCGTGTCTTTAATGTGGCTGTAGGATCTGCTCTGCTCTGTTTGTTATTGTGTTAATTGCAGTGTAAATGCCCATAAAACCCAGTAGATAAAACGTTATGACGGCTCAGTCTGTCCAGAGATGTGCTGACAGAGCAGAAAAATAACAACATGGCTTTAACCCATGAGCCTGTTGCATTGTGGGATTGCTTTAGAGAGGAGAAATCCACTTTCAGCAAAGCATGAATGAATAATGATATCTTGTTTTTATTGCCTGATGAGTTTGCATGATAAATGTCGAGATCTTGAGTGTGTTTGCTAATTGTAAATGGAGGAAAACAGGAAAACAAACACAATATTTCAGGATTTGATTGTGTTGTGTGTGTTTTATGAATGAAAGCTGACTCTGTGTGTGTTTGTGTGTTTCTGCAGAACTCTGAGTATTATCAGCAGAATCTACACATGTATGAGCAGGAGGCGGATAAAGCAGAGGCCACAGTCAGGTGAGTACAAATATGTTATTCTAGATGCTTATTTATACTAACTACACTGTCAGGAAAAAGCTACCATGGGGTGAAATTTTGTTTCTATGGGAATGAACTATATAATGGTACCTTTTAAAAAGGCCCAATTGGTCCTCTAGTGTACAATTTTTTACCCAAACAAACTATAAAGGTACAACCTTTCAGATTTAGACTTTTATTTTATTTATTTTTTATTTAATAATTTATTTTTGTTATGTTTTATTATTATTATTTTTATTTATTTGTTTTATTTTATTTCTTTATTTTCTTTAATTTTTTTACATTTATTTTGTTTTTGTTTCATTTATTTTATATATTTATATATTTTTATATTTTTTGTATTTTTGTTTCATTTTATTTTTGTTATGTTTTATTTTGTTTAGTTTTAATTTATTTATTTTAGTTTTGTTATTATTTTTATTTTGTTTTATTATTTTTATTTTGTTTTATTATTTTTATTTTGTTTTATTTATTTACATTTAATTAATTAATTTATTATTATTTTTATTTTTTGTTAAATTAATTACATTATTTTAATTTTGTTTTAATTATTTTTCATTTGTTTTGTTTTATTTATTTTATTTATTTGTTTTATTATTTGAACTTGTTTTATTTATTTTTATTTATTTATTTTTTATTATTATTTTGTCTAATTTTATTTATTTTAATTAATTAATTTGTATTTGTATTATTGTGTTTTATTATTTTACTTTATTTTGTTTTATTTATTTTATTTATTTATTTATTTATTTTGTTTTATTTATCTATAGTTTTTTTATTTATTTTATTTTTTATTTTATTTATTTTTGTTTTTGTTTAGTTTTATTATTTTTATTTTGTTTTATTTTATTTATTTATTTTTACTTTGTTTTATTATTTTTGTTTTGTTTTATTTTTGGCACAACTAGCGTAGGCCTAACTATATTCTATATATTCTTTTGTATTTTATTGTAGTCAATGTTTAAGATTTTTTTTTTGTTATTCCGTTTGAGTTAATTTTGTTCCATCATAATGCTCACATTCAGATATGTAAGAAAAAAAAGAAAAAATATAAATAAAATCATAAAGCAAGAACATTTTCCACTGTATTTCCTATTATTTTATTTTTCTGGAGAAAGTCTTATTTCTTTTAGTTTGGCTGGAATAAAACACTATTATTGACCCCCTTAAGATATTATATATATATATATATATATATATATATATATTTTCAGATAAAGCAGTTATCCTACTCAGATGTGTGGAAACGTTTTTTGTGCATTCTCAAAATTATCTTGCTGTTTTCATTAAGTGTTTTTTATGCATAAAAAGGTGGACAGAAACAGCCATTTAAGACAGACAAATATCATATGCAGTATTTCTGCAGGCCACTAGGAGACAGCACTGCTACTCTATCGTTTACTGCCACCTTTGTGTGTTTGTTTCAGGCCTCGTTCTATGAGTCCTGTGTGTCCTGAGTTGCAGTCTCAGGTGTTGAGCTGCTACAGACTGAACAAACACCAGTCACTGCTGTGTTCACAGATCGCCAGAGAATACATGAACTGCATCAACTCCTCCAAGAAGGTACGCAGGAGTTTATTACACATGCACAATATTGCTAAATATTCATTCATTCATTTTCCTTCGGCTTAGTCTCTGATTTATCAGAAGTCACCACAGTGGAATGAACCACCAACTCTTCCAGTATATGTTTTACGCAGCGGATGCCCTTCCAGCTGCAACCTAGTACTGGGAAACACACATTCACACACACACACACTCATACACTATGGCCAATTCAGTTCATCAATTCCCCTATAGCGCATGTGTTTGGACTGTGCGGGAAACCGGAGCACCCAGAGGAAACACGGGGAGAACATGCAATCTCCACACAGAAACGCCAACTGGCCCAGCCGAGACTCGAACCAGTGTCCTTCTTGCTGTGAGGTGACAGTGCTAACCACTGAGCCACTGTGCTGCCTTGCTAAATATTATTATTTATTATTAATAATAATAATACTTATCATTATTAATTTAATTTCATCCCAGTACTAACTAGCTAACGCTATAAAGTTATCTGGTCTGCCGTATGGATCTACATATTCACATTAACACTTTGTGAATTTTTGCACCAGTATCAAATAAAGACAGGTTGACTGGTGATGTCATCATTGGGGCAGCCTGTCACAGGTCTGTGAAGAAGTCTGAGACACCATAAATATATATACAAAGTGTTAATGTGAATATGTAGATCCATACGGCAGACCAGATAACTTTATAGCGTTAGCTAGTTAGTGACATTGTACAGCATTTCCATTCCGCTAGCTTAATTACCTTCATAATCCATTATGTATGATGAAGCATACAATTTAAATCCTTTGGCCAATTTGGTGGCCGGACATTTAGATGATAATGAGCGTATTCGGTGGACATCTGTGATGCTTAACTTTGGTAGTTCCTGGAGGCTTCTTGTATAAAACAACTCCAAATTAGCGGAGAGGGAAAAACTGGAAGTGTTCTACCCAGGTTGATTGGAACGCGAAAGTTGCGCATATATCCTATTATATAACACATAAAACACTACTTACTACTTTCAATAACAAACCGCTGGCGCATATGAAATAGCGATGAGCAGAAGTGTTTTACCCAGGGATCCGGTTTGGTCACGTGACATTCGACATATACCCGATTGATTAACTAAATTAGCCGTAGTGTGTGTGAATGAGTGTATATGGGTGTTTCCCAGTATTGGGTTGCAGCTGGAAGGGCATTCACTGTGTAAAACATATGCTGGAATAGTTGGCGGTTCATTCCGCTGTGGTGACCCCTAATGAATAAAGGGACTAAGCCAAGTGTGCCGCAAGCCTGCTTTTGAGTGAAGGTCTCGGCCGTTAGATCGCCCCCTGGGGGCTGGCTGCAGTACAAGTCATAAAGCCCGCCTCCTCCGTGTTAATGAAGTTGACATGAGACCAAATAAAAAAATTAATTACACTTGCAATAAAATGTTCTGAAATATGGTTGTGGTCAGTTAAGGCACTGGTTATCAGCTGATATAGGTGCAGATCTTCATTTCTGTAAAGAGTATGTTTTGAGCAGTAATGTAATGCTGGGCGTGTCATCGTGATTGACAGCTGTGATTGACAGATTCTCAAAGCAGACGTCGGAGCTTCGGCAGGAGACTGAAGTGTTATTATTCCCTTTCTGTGTTATTTTACCATGATAAAATGAGTTGCTCAGCAGTAAACTATAGTTTCTGACATACAGGATCTGGTGGACACTGTTTATTCGGTAAGGTCAGGGCTTTATCAGTTTGCTGATACACAGCTAACCACCCAGATAGCAAAATACACTCTCGCCTGAACTTCTCGCCTGCCGGAGACTTACCCCTCGGCCCGACTCCTTCTGCTGTACCTACTCGCGGGCCAATCTGGCTCGGATGCGGCAGTGTCAGCTCGCTAACGGCCGCCGCATCTGGCCCGATTGACTCGGGCAGTAGGTCCATAGGCATCCGGCCCAAGTGAATCGGGCCAGATGCGGCGGCCGTTGCCGGATCGGCCCGCAAGTAATGTGCGCTGCGGCCCGGAGCTGGTGCGATTAAATCTTTGTTATATAAAACCTCACCTTTGTTAACGTTGTTACAACCATTTGTGTTGATAAAACACCAAACGCAGGCTCCTATGTAAACGCAAAGTGTACATTAGCGAGCCTTTGTTATAGTGCAGACCAGCGGTCAAGTGAGAAGTTCAGGGGGGTGTGGTTGATTTGATATACAAGCGCTTGGTTGGAAGCTTGATTCCGCAGCTCCTCCTCTGGCTCCATCAGGCAGTCCTTCTGCGCATGCCCAGGCTCCAATTTCAGCAGTCTTTTGCGACAGTTTGTGCCCGTCACGAGGCGTTTTTTCCTTCACAGCGTTTAATGGAAAATGGCGTTGTCGCGTCGTCCATATTTCATACATGCTGCGTCCCAATTCGCATTCTAATACTACGACCTAAAAGTATGTACTTTTTTTGTGGAGGAAAAATATCTACTTTTGAGTGAGTAACAGAAAAGTATGCAAGCTTTGGGACATACTACTTCCTCGTTACACAGATCGTTGTGTTGCTTAGTTTAGAGCCCTGTCAATCATCCACATTTCTGTCGTATTTAATGTCCTACCTTATTGGAGAAGCAGCAGCAGGATAATCTCCCATTCACGAGTCTCTCATGCAGAGAAATCTCCTCAGGTCTTTGGATAATTCTGCATTCAGACGGTAATGTCCAAACACGTCTTTATATAAGTTCAGTATTGTTGTTGCAGATGAAATATAACACAGACAACGCTATTTAAATATTCTCCAGTGGGCTAGATATTAACTAACAGTCATACAAACATCTTCACCGAAGCCTCTCTGCTTGACGGTTGGTCTCGTGCGTCCATCATGTTTGTAGTTTGTTTACACTTTTCACCCACGTTTTGTAGTTCTATTCGAATTCACGTCCAACGCGCAGTGTACTGTGGGCAATATCAGCGGTTAGAGTATGGACGCTTCTACACTTAAAATTTTGACCGGAAATAGTAAACCATCCAGGAATGTTTGGCATACTCTTTTCAACATACTACGATTTGGGACATACTAATTCTACTTTCACATACTATTTAGGACGGATAGTATGCGGATTGGGTCGCAGAAATAGTCATTGGACTAAGCCAAAAAAATAAATGAATTACCAAATGCATTGAGTTGTGGTGGACATTACCAGCACTTCAATAGGATGATAAAGACCGTCTCAGTGTATTTGAGTCGGTTTAGTGGCATTATACATGTTTATCTGGAGAAGTGGACAGTAAGGATCAGATATGTCAGATGTTTTGTAACCGCAGGAAAGATGCAGGAGTGTTTGGTGCTTCTGTAAGTGTGTGTGTGCAGAACTGTCAGCTCTCAGCTCTGGTGTTGTTGGTTATTTGAGTGTGATCAGACTCCTGCTGATAATAAAACATCAGGCTGATACTGCTGAGAGTTCTCTTCATCTGTCTGCTATTGTGGACCAGAGCGCCTTCATTATAACACATGCCACACTCATTGTGTCCGCAGGAAATCAGAAGCAGCGCGCGTGTGTGTGTGTGTGCATCTGTAACAGACTCATTTAATACTGGATCATTCATGCATCGCAAACATACACACACACAGATAACAGCAGCTTTTATTAGAGATGAGTTGTGTTTCTGTGTGTGTGAGAGAGTCTGTGTTTGTCTGCAAGTGTGTGTCTGTAAGTTTGTCCGTGTGTGTCTGCAAGTGTGTGTGTGTGCATCTGTACCAGACTCATTTAATACTGGATCATTCATGCATGCATGTGTCTTTGTGTGTGTGTTAGAGTGTCTGTGTTTCTGCATGTGTGTGTGTGTGTATGTCTGAGTCTGTGTTTGTCTGTGTGCATGCGCGCGTGTCTGTCTGCGAGTGTGCGCATGTGTCTGCGTATGTGTGTGTGTAGCTGTCTGCGTGTGTGAATGTTTGTGTGCGTGTGTGTTTCTATGTGCAGGTGTGTGTGTGCCCACATGTCTGTGTGTATTTCTGTGCGCACATGTGCTTGTGCATTCGTGTGTACTTGAGTGTCTGCGTTAGTGTGTGTGTGCGTGCATGCATGTGTGTGTAAGCTTGTCTGTCAGTGAGAGTATGTGGGTGTGAGTCCGTGTATATGTGGGTGTGGGTGTAAAAGTGTGTGTGTGTATGTATGTATAATGTGTGTGAGCTTGTCTGTCAGTGAGTGAGACTGTGTCTGTATGCATATGTGTGCGTGTTTGTGTGTGTGTTCTTGTCTGTGTCAGTGAGTGTGTGTAGATGTGGGTGTAGATGGAAAAGTGTGTGCATGTGAGCTTGTCTGTGAGAGTGTGAGTGCATGTGTGCATGCGTCTGTGAGTGTGTTTGTGGATGTGAAGGTGTGTGTGTGTGTGTGTGTTAAGCGGGTACAGTGGCTGTATGCCAACTAGAGCAGGCGCTCTGCCACAGCTACTGAAGTGAAACGGCACTAATGAAAGACATTTACATTCAGAAGAAGAGAAGAGCGCACAGAGCAGGCCACGGCTGAAGGACCAGCAGAGTCTGACTGTGCAGACACACTGAAGATGAATGAATGAGTGAGTGATAACCAAATGTGAACAGAGATTACTGATACACACACACACACACACTGGCTAACACCGTGTCCTGACAACACGTGATGTAACAATAAGTGTGTGCGCGTGTTAATCTCTGCATTATGGGGCCCAAATGTCACCTCAAGTATAGCAATACCAATAATTGTAGACGTTGTGGGGACATTTTCCTTTGGTGTGTGTTGAATTAGATGTGTAAAAATAAACTCGTGTTGATGCGTGTGTGTGTGTGTTTCTGCAGAATCTGCTGGTGAACCATGGATGAAGATGATGGTTTGATGCTGAAGAGACTCCACATCCGTCCTGTGTGTGTGTGTGTGCGTGTGGTGTGTATGCGTGTGTGTGTGTTGAGCTGATCTTCATTTACTGTGAGCAAATAAAGTCTCCTCAGCTTCTGTTTGTCTCTTCAGTCTCTCCTTTCTCTGTTGGCTTCACACACACTCGACTTGATCAGGCTGAATCTGTGTTGTCTGCAGGCTCACACTCATCAGCAACAATTACACACTTGTGGACTCCAGGAAAAACATTTCTTTGTCTTGCTTTTGTTTACTTCTCATGTTTTTGACGTTCCCAAATTTCACGAATAGTGGGGGGGTTACGGGAGATCGCGGGCAGGCAGGCATAACTTTACAATACTGCCCAAATATCCACTACCCGCCTATGTTACTTTTTACCCGCAAACTTGGATTCAAAACCGCCCAATTGGGCGGGAAACCGCCCGATCTGGCAACACTGATCTAGATATAATTGCCTGTTTTATTTATTTATTTACATTTATTTAGAATTCATTTTTTAGCTTTTCAAAATATTTTGGCAATTTTTTTTTAATGATTTTTTTAAAACTCATTTTTCCCCATTTTTTGCTCCCTATGAAGTGTTTTATTATTTCCCGGTTTCTGTTTGTTTGTTTGTTTGTTTGTTTGTTTAATTTTGCATGATTGTTGTATTGTTTTTTTTCTAAAAAGTAAAGTTGAATTTGGTCATTTTAGTCAAATAATACTAATTTTAGAGCCTCATTTATTTTATAAAAATACTGTAAATTTGTAATGAAAATTGTTGATAAGTGAATTTATTATTATTATATATTTTATTATTATTACTATTATTATTATTATTATTATTATATATTTTATTATTATTACTAGTATTATTATTATTATTATATATTTTATTATTACTATTATTATTATTATTATTATTATTATATATTTTATTATTATTACTATTATTATTATTATTATTATTATATTTTATTATTATTACTATTATTATTATATATTTTATTATTATTACTATTATTATTATTATTATATATTTTATTATTATTACTATTATTATTATATTATTATTATATATTTTATTATTATTACTATTATTATTATTATATATTTTATTATTATTACTATTATTATTATTATTATTATTATTATATATTTTATTATTACTATTATTATTATTATATATTTTATTATTATTACTATTATTATTATTATATATTTTATTATTATTACTATTATTATTATTATATATTTTATTATTATTACTATTTTTTATTTGTATTACTGCTACTACAACGCAATCTCACGGCAATTTGTAACTTTTTGATTTAGTGGCTAATTCGTATAAATTCGTACGATCTAATTCGTACAAATTAATACCGTTTGCTCATCACCCAATGACTGTTGGTGTTAGGGGTGTGGTTAGGTGCCACGCCTCCTTTTTAAAATTGTACATTTTCATACAACTGAACTTGAATTTGTACAAATTAGCCACTTAAATGACAAAACGTAAAATACTTAAGTTTCCTCGTGAGACCAGGCTGGCTACTACTATTATTATTATTAGTGTCATGTCATTTTCGTTCGTTTATCCGGAGTCGGGTCGAGAGAACCCCACACTTCCCTCTCCCCAGACACTTCCTCCAGCTCCTCCGGGGGGATCCCGAGGCGTTCCCAGGCCAACCGAGAGTCATAGTTCCTCCAGTGTGTCCTGGGTCTTCCCCGAGGCCTTCTCCCGTTGGGACATGCCTGGAACACCTCCCTAGGTAGGCGTCCAGGAGGCATCCGAAACAGATGCCTGAGCCACCTCAGCTGACTTCTCTCGATGTGGAGGAGCAGCGGCTCTACTCTGAGCTCCTCTCGGGTGTCTTAGCTCCTCACCCTATCTATAAGGGTGCGCCCTGCCACCCTGCGAAGGAAACTCATTTCGGCTGCTTGTATCCGAGATCTTGTCCTTTTGGTCATGATCATAGGTGAGAGTAGGAACATAGATTGACCTGTAAATCGAGAGCTTTGTTTTTTGGCTCAGCTCCTTCTTTACCACAACAGACTGATACATCGACCACATTACTGCTGCTGCTGCACCAATCCACCTGTCAGTCTCACGCTCCATCCTTCCCTCACTCGTTAACAAAACCCCAAGATACTTGATCTCCTCCACCTGGGGTAAGGACTTTCCTCCAACCTGGAGATGGCAAACTACCCTTTTCCAGTGAGCACCATGGCCTTGGACTTGGAGGTGCTGATTGTCATCCCAGCCGCGTCACACTCTGCAGCAAACCGCCCCAGTGCATGCTGAAAGTCCATGTTCGATGAAGCCAACAGAACAACATCGTCTGCGAATAACAGAGATGAAATCCTGTGGCCCCTGAACCGGACCCCCTCTAGCCCAAGGCTGCGCTTTGAAATTCTGTCCATAATTATGAACAGAATTGGTGACATAGGGCAGCCCTGCCGGAGCCCAACATGCACTGGAAACAAGTCTGACTTATTGCTGGCAATGCAAACCAAACTCCTACTCTGTTCATACAGGGACGAGACAGCCCTTAACAGAGCACCTCTGACCCCATACTCCCAGAGCACCCTCCACAAAATGCCACGAGGGACACGGTCGAATGCCTTCTCCAAGTCCACTAAACCCATGTGGACTGGTTGGGCATATTCCCATGAACCCTCCAGCACCCTGGTGAGGGTATAGAGCTGGTCCAGTGTACCACGGCCTGGACGAAAACCACATTGTTCCTCCTGGATTCTAGGTTCAACCATCGGCCAGATCCTCCTCTCCAGTACCCTGGCATAGACTTTTCCATAGTTATGGCAGGGTACTATTATATTATTATTATTATTATTATATTTTATTATTATTATATTTTATTATTATTATTATATTTTGTTACTAGTCTTATATATTTTTATTATTATTATTATATTTCATTATTATTGAATTTTATTATTACTATTATTTTATTATTATATTTCATTACTATTATTATATTTTATTATTATATTTTGTTACTATTATTATATATTTTTATTATTATTATTATATTTTATTATTATTATATTTTATTATTATTATATTTTTATTATTATTATATTTTTATTATTATATATTTATTATTATTTATTATTATTATTATTATTTATATTTTATTATTATTATATTATTATCATCATTGTTATATTGTTATATATTTATATATATATATATATATATATATATATATATATATATATATATATATATATATATATATATATATATATATATATATATATATATATATATATATACAGGGAGTGCAGAATTCTTAGGCAAGTTGTATTTTTGAGGATTAATTTTATTATTGAACAACAACCACGTTCTTAATAAACCTAAAAAACTCATTAATATCAAAGCTGAATATTTTTGGTAGTTTTTAGTTTGTTTTTAGTTTGAGCTATTTTAGGAGGATATCTGTGTGTGCAGGTGACTATTACTGTGCAGAATTATTAGGCAACTTAACAAAAAACAAATATATCCCCATTTCAATGATTTATTTTCACCAGTGAAACCAATATAACATCTCAACATTCACAAATGTACATTTCTGACATTCAAAAACAAAACAAAAACTAATCAGTGACCAATATAGCCACCTTTCTTTGCAAGGACACTCAAAAGCCTGCCATCCATGGAGTCTGTCAGTGTTTTGATCTGTTCACCATCAACATTGCGTGCAGCAGCAACCACAGCCTCCCAGACACTGTTCAGAGAGGTGGACTGTTTTCCCTCCTTCTAAATCTCACATGTGATGATGGACCACAGGTTCTCTATGGGGTTCAGCTCAGGTGAACAAGGAGGCCATGTCATTAGTTTTTCTTTTTAGACCCTTTCTTGCCAGCCAAGCTGTGGAGTACTTGGACGCGTGTGATGGAGCATTGTCCTGCATGAAAATCATGTTTTTCTTGAAGGATGCAGACTTCTTCCTGTACCACTGCTTGAAGGTGTCTTCCAGAAACTGGCAGTAGGACTGGGAGTTGAGCTTGACTCCATCCTCAACCCGAAAAGGCCCCACAAGCTCATCTTTAATAATACCAGCCCAAACCAGTACTCCACCTCAACCTTGCTGGCGTCTGAGTCGGACTGGAGCTCTCTGCCCTTTACCGATCCAGCCACGGGCCCATCAAGACTCGCTCTCATTTCATCAGTCCATAAAACCTTAGAAAAATCAGTCTTGAGATATTTCTTGGCCCAGTCTTGACGTTTCAGCTTGTGTGTCTTGTTCAGTGGTGGTGGTTTTTCAGCCTTTCTTACCTTGGCCATGTCTCTGAGTATTGCACACCTTGTGCTTTTGGGCACTCCAGTGATGTTGCAGCTCTGAAATATGGCAAAACTGGTGGCAAGTGGCATCTTGGCAGCTGCACGCTTGACTTTTCTCAGTTCATGGGCAGTTTATTTTGCGCCTTGGTTTTTCCACACGCTTCTTGCAACCCTGTTGACTATTTTGAATGAAACGCTTGATTGTTGGATGATCACGCTTCAGAAGCTTGGCAATTTTAAGAGTGCTGCATCCCTCTGCAAGATATCTCACTATTTTTGACTTTTCGGAGCCTGTCAAGTCCTTCTTTTGACCCATTTTGCCAAAGGAAAGGAAGTTGCCTAATAATTATGCACACCTGATATAGGGTGTTGATGTCATTAGACCACACCCCTTCTCATTACAGAGATGCACATCACCTAATATGCTTAATTGATAGTAGGCTTTGGAGCCTATACAGCTTGGAGGAAGACAACATGCATAAAGAGGATGATGTGCTCAAAATACTAATTTGCCTAATAATACCGCACTGCCTGTGTATATATATAATTATATTTTATTATTATTATTATTATTTGTTAATGCTACTACTATTATTTTTATTTATTATTAATATTATATTTATTTATTTATTCTGGATTTTGTGATTCCATGTGCATTTTTAAATTGCAGAAATCACAGGACCCAACATATGAATCAGTAATATTTCAATACAAAAGAAGTATCAGTTTAAGTCCAATATTAATTTTGGTGTTCAGGAGTTCAAATAATAGAACATATAACAATCTGAGCATCATAGACTCAGACCTGCACAGATGCTGATGTGTGTTTTTCTGTGAACATGAGCTGCAGTGAAATTGCTTTGATAACCGAGGGCTTCTTGACGTGCAGAAATAGATGTTTCCTCCATTGCTGATCCTCCGGGATCAGCGCTGGACTCTGTGTGTAATTGAAGTGTGTGTGTTCATGTGTTGTGGATCTTCATATGAGTCTGATCTTCTCTGTGTCGCACTGAGGTGAAAAACACAGCCGCTCTCTGCTGAATTCAGCAGTGCTTTATTATGTTTGTGGAGTCCATATTAAAATAAGGATCAGGATATGAAGCCGCCGTCTTGTTTGATGTGGAATATTATATGGGCAGCTCATGAAATACTGTCGTTCGTGTTGCGTCTGATAGATCCGGATATGATCAGAGATGCGCTAAATTGATTCAATTATTTATAAATAATTGTTTATGAATATTTTTCAGCTGTTCTTCACAAATTTTGATTTTATTTTCACTCTTTATTTGGCACAAAGTGGGCGGCATGTTGGCTAAGTGGTTAGCACTGTGGCCTCACAGCAAGAAGGTCGCTGGTTCAAGTCCTGGCTGGGTCAGTTGGTGTTTCTGTGTGAGCCTGATGAGCTTGATTCCTGACACTCCAGGGACAGACGAGTCTCGCCGACGTCCAGCGTTCTCCAGCCTCCTGCGCCTAAACTGCAGCTCTGCACAAGACGATTGGCCAGAGGAGAAATGGTCGTGCCCAACTGAGCCTGTTGATCAGATCTAAAAAACACACACATTTCACGAACACACACACAGTGTCTGTAAATCTCATGACCAGTGTCTGCCAGAAGGTGTGCATGTGTGTATGTGTTTGTGGTTACACAAGTATGTATTGGATACACACACACACACACTGTTTGTGAGGTGTATGAATGTGTGTTTGTGTCCAAATAAGCTTGTGTAAGCACACCCACACACACGTCTCACAAATAGACACGCACACAGTTTCTCAATATCTCTCAATAAGTGTCTGTCTGGTGTGTGTGTTTGTTTGCTTACACAAGCATGTATTGAACACACACACACACACAGGTCTCATTACGCCATTATAAACTCAAGCTCAGTCTTCCAGAAGTCAATGTAATGATCCAGAAGAGCAGGCTGGCTTTTTACTTTCTTTCAGACATACTTTAACACTTTTTAACACCGTGTGTGTGAGCGTGCGCGTGTGTGTGTGATGGAATCTCATTTCACAGCTCATTTGACACTCGTGCAGCATATTGATGAAAATAAAGCCTCTCTTTCCATTCAGCCGTGTGTGTGTGTGTGTGTGTGTGTGTGTGTGTGTGTGTGTGTGTGTGTGTGTGTGTGTTGTGCGCTCATTATGACGCTGTTTTACTAGCTTTAGTTTAATGTGAGATAATTGGCTGTGAGTGTTGGCGGTATAAGCAGTGTTTGATGCGGTTTCTGGAGAACTCTAATCTTCAGCAAATATTCTCCTTAATCACAGTTTGCCGGATAATAATGCAGATGCCAAACCGCAACACACACTCTCTCACACCAACAAACATCATCTGATTATGATCATTACAGACGGCATCTTATTATCTGACCCACACCTTACTTTATCTAAACTATAAAGCAGGGCTCTGTTAAAAAAGCTATTTCAAATGTTCGATCATTTTCCTTTAACTTAATCCCTTATTAATCTGGGGTCGCCACTGCGGAATGAACCGCCAACTATTCCAGCATATGTTTTACGCAACGGATGCACTACCAGCTGTACTCTTAATACCTCGTTTGTCACAGCGGACATGCAGGAAATGTTCCTGAATAACAAGTGAAAGTGCCAAACTGCAGTTAAAGTCCACAAATTAATAATTACATTACTGACATCCATGTAAACACAGTCACTGTCTTTCTCCTCTGCGTCTGCATGCCCAAACGGAAACTCCCATATTTGCAAAACCTTCCCTCTTTCCCTCCCCCGACACTCCCACCTAAACGGAGCTGGACACGCCCACTTTTCTGACTTTTTCCAAACTAGAGGTGTGAAAACACCCTGCTGAGGGCGTACTCACACTATGCTATCCGAACTGTGCCCAGGCCCGTTTCCCGGATCATTTGAGAAGTGTGAGTGCTCTGAATCGGGCTCAGGCACGGTACACTTGGGCGGCCCTGGCCCGGTTGGAAGAGGTGGGCCAGAGCGCGGTTCACTTGGGCTCAGGCGCGGTACGCTTACAGTGTGAGTGCAAGCGTGCCTAAGCCCGAAACTGAAGAGACGTGACTTTTAAGGGACTGTTTCATATGGATTAATTAATCATTCGTACTGTTCAATGAACGCAAACTGTCGTAGATTATTAAAGACGCAAACCCCTCACTGCACGTCAGCTGCGCCTTCACCAAACCTCCTAATTCCTACATCACAAGGACTTCATGATTGTTTATGAGCGTCAAAAGTGGCTGATCTGTTCGGTGAAATATTTGACTGCGTGTCACCGCATATCAAACAACTTAAACGACATAACTAAAGAAATCTCCACTGTGCTGAGCGAGAGCGCTTACTGAGCAGCGCATCATCGATGACGGAAGCGCGCTCAGGCCCGAATGTAATGTGAGTGTGGGCCGTCGGGGGAGACGGGAGGGGGGACAAGCGTGCTTTGGCCCGGTTCAAGGCAATAGTGTGAGTACGGCCTGAGACACGGGGGGTTTCATGGCCCTTTAAATCTATGGGAAGTCCCCATAAAGATAGCTGCACAAGTGTGTGTGTGGATGTGTCTTTTACTCACTAAAGATACAAATGAGGTTAAAAGCTTTTTGCAAATGCAGGTAATTATTCAAAGTCCCAGACAAACAAGGTCATGATGTCACTGATCATCGAGCTCTAGACCTTCCTGTCCATCAAAAAGAGCCCAGAACTTTCCATGCAATAGCTTTGTGATTGTTATTTGACTACTACTGTTTATAGAAAACCCTAAACATGTTCAGTCAGAGAAGACAGTCTTGTCGCCTATCCAAGTTTTAGGATCAACAAATAATAACTTGACTTCTAGTTGATCATTTGGTATCAGAAGTGTCTTATATGAAAGGCAAAGGCCTCTAGATGATGCTTATTTGACCACAATAAAATATGATCATGCCTTGATTTTAATGATTTCATTAGGACAGTAAGGTCTGACTTTGCTTGGACTAAAGTCTCGTCACTGAACAGAAATAATGTCCAGTATAGAATATAAAGTCATGCTGCAGTGGAAACAGAATGAATATTGTGTCTGACTCCATCATGAGCTTGGAGGACTGCATCATACATCTCTGAATGACTCAAATCACGCATTAATAAAGTCATCTGGAATGGTGAAGAAAGCGTTCTTGCAGGACTCCCAGAGTTCATCAAGATTCATCTTCAGTGCCTCCTCCTCCATCTTACCCCAGACCTGCTCAATAATGTTGATCTCTGGTGACTGGGCTGGCCAATCCTGGAGCACCTTGACCATCTTTGCTTTCAGGAGCTTTGATGTGGAGGCTGAAGTATGAGAAGGAGCGCTATCCTGCTGGAGAATTGTCCCTCTCCTGTGGTTTGTAATGTAATGGGCAGCACAAATGTCTTGATTCCTCAGGCTGTTGATGTTGCAGATCTCTCGCACGCCCCCATACTGAATGTAAACCCCAAACCATGATTTCTCCTTCACCAAACTTGACTGATTTCTGTGAGAATCTTGGCTCCATGCTGGTTCCAGTAGGTCTTCTTCAGTATTTGTGATGATTGGGATGCAGCTCAACAGATGATTCAGCAGAAAAACTCCACCTTCTGACACTTTTCCACATGATTAACTAGTAGTCGAGTTATTATTTGCTGCTCTTACAACTGAAATCCACCACAAGACTTTTTATCAGGCAGTGCATGCAGCTAATCTTGCACTGTACTCATACTGGAACTCTCTGCAATCAAAAGTGCATCAGTTATTCGGGAGCGGGAGAAAGTTGTGATGTTGCACACGTATGTGGAAAGTGTACGACGGCCCGAGGCGCACCTGAGATTGAGTGTCATTTCACATCAAGAGCTCCGAGGAGACGAGAAGCGTGGAAAACAGGCTTACCTGACACTCCCAGATCAGTGTGTGTGTGTGTGTGTGTGTGTGTGTGAGCTAACAATACACTGAAACATGGCAGATGATATGTGTGCATTTATGAGTTTGTCTGCATGCAGTGCCTCACACTTTACAATACAATTTCATTAGTTGTATGGTGGCACGGTGGCTCAGTGGTTAGCACTGTAGCCTCACAGCAGGAAGGTCGCTGGTTCGAGTCCCGGCTGGGTCAGTTGGCATTTCTGTGTGGAGTTTGCACGTTCTCTCCATGTTGGCGTGGGTTTCCTTCGGGTGCAGAGAAGGCAGTGGGGTCCTGGTGGTCTTCTCTGCAGATGTTTGCGGTCCTTTATGGTTGCGTTGTCATACCGTAATACAGCTGGTCAGGATGCTCTCAACCACACAGCTGTAAAAGTTGCTGAGGATCTTCTTCTGCAGTGCATTTTAAAGAACACAATGGCCATTTCTAAACAAAACTAAACTGTAAATGTGTGTGCATGTAACCTAAAAGGTGTTGTCAGGTAAGACGATCCTCAGTTTGCAGACACGAACTGCTGTTGTGAAGAGTTTTGAAGTGACCTCAGTGGTGAGATATGGATCATAAAAGCAGTAAAGCTCCTCAGGGCTGCTGAACAGAAAGCAGATCTCCACTGCTGTCGCTTACCGGCGGATCAGATCCACGCCTGCAGCTGTAAACAGATGCGCTTCTCACGCGCAGAGAAAGATTCAGCGCATTCACTAGCATCGTTTATGGCTGCAAACAATTCATTCATTTATTTTCCTTCGGCTTTATTCATCAGGGGACGCCACGGGGGAATGAACCACCAACTATTCCAGCATATGTTTTACACAGTGGATGCCTGTAACAAGGATAGACGCTGTACAACGGAGTGAGGGTCCGTTTGCAGGACTTTATTAGCAGACAAGCAGTGGTCAATGTATATAGGCAATCCAGAGTCGTAGTCGTGATAGCAGGCAGACGGCATACAGGGAATAACAAAACAAAGGTCCAACACAGAAGGCAAGGCAAGGAGAAACGCGTCGTGATGTTCACTTGTTCAGATCGCAAGACTCAGCAATAATGTGGCTGGAGCAGCCAGAGCTGTCGGAGTGTAATCAGTGATGATCTGGAACATGTGTGTGTGAGCGGAGTGCATGCATGGAGTTGTAGTCCAAAACATGGCGGATTTGTAGTCCATGTGAATGTGTGTGTGTCACGATCACCAGCGATCTACAGCCAGAGATCGCTGGTGATCGTGACAATGCCCTTCCAGCTGCAACCCAGTACTGGGAAACACCCATACACCCATACGCAGTCATACACTACAGACAATTCAGTTCATCAATTCCCCTACAGCGCATGCGTTTGGACTGTGGGGGATAACGGAGCACCCCAAGGAAACCGACGCAAACACAGGGGGAACATGAAAACTCCACACAGAACTGACTCAGCTGGGACTTGAACTAGTGACCTTCTTGCTGTGAGGCAACAGTGCTAACCACTGAGCCACCGTGCCACCCTGTGTGTGTTTGTATTTCTGATTTGATCAGTCTCATTTGCTGTCAAACGTGTTATGAGGCATATAATGAACACACACACACACACACACACACACACACACTGTTTCATTACTAAAACAACCACCAGATCCATATGCAGACAGAAAAATACACATTTCCTGTTCCTTTTCATTGCCTTTTCTTGTTGAATCGCTGAATGCCTCCTTAATTGTGAGTCGCCTTGGACAAAATCATCTGCTAAACGACACTATAGATGTAAATGTACTGTATATGACCCCTAAACTCAACCCTCACAGCAAACAATCTGCATTTTTACATGTTCAAAATACTTGATTTATGAGCCGTTTTCCTCATGGGGACTCAAAAAAATCCCCACGAGGTCACAATTTACTTGTATTGCTATACTTGTGGGGACATTTTGTCACACACACACTTTGCACGCGAGCCAAACAAGCAACATTCAGCATGTGATCCCAGAGCAACAGCAAACATTGACATATCTGTACTTTCTATTTGCTTTCTTTTTGGCTTAATCAGGGGTCGCCACGGTGGAATGAACCGCCAACTATTCCAGCATATGTTTTACACAGCCGACGCCCTTCTGGCGCAACCCAGTACTGGGAAACACCCATACACACTCACATTTACACATACACTCATACACTCCGGCTAATTTAGTTCATCAATTCCCCTTTAAGAGTTCACACCTAGCTGATGATTGATTATAATGGAAGTTTGGCATGCTGTCCCGGGAGAGAGCCCTGAGCCCAAAAGGTCTTTGAGCCCTGGGCTCCCTCCCGTTTGCAGGGCGAGAGGGGAGCTTTGAGCTCGGGTAGATCTCGAGAACTCCCCCTTTTTGATAGGAGTTGATGACAGAAAATAATTGCTATAAAGAGATATGCTGATGGATAAAAGTTTAACTAGTGCTAAATTTTGATTGATCAATTAACTTGTGGTGCATGCTTTTTGGAATGTTGGAGGAAACCGGAGAACCCGGGGGAAACCCACGCGTGC
The DNA here is from genome assembly GCA_903798195.1 of Danio kyathit. Taxonomy (NCBI): domain Eukaryota; kingdom Metazoa; phylum Chordata; class Actinopteri; order Cypriniformes; family Danionidae; genus Danio; species Danio kyathit. Next base: position 3,124,362 of record LR812524.1, on the reverse strand, counting down.
ACGGGAAGAACATGCTAACTTCGCACAGAAACAACAGCCAGTCTGTTAAAAGACTAGAACCAGTGACGTTCTTGCTGTGAGGCAACAGCGCTAATCACTGGGCCACCGTGCCGCCCTATGAAGGAAAGGTGGAGGAGTAGGGGTGGAGGGGGGGATTCTTCAAATCGAAGATGACTGTAGTAAGAAACCCTGGCTCTTTATAGTGGGTTAGGGATCGTCTGATTGGTTGGTCATACATGGTTAATGCGTAACCAGCCGTGTTTAATCATAATCATGTGATCCTCTCGAAATTAGTTTATAAATAAACTTCACATAGCGCATGTGTTTGGACTGTGGGGGAGCACCCGGAGGAAACCCACGCCAACACGAGGAGAACATGCAAACTCCACACAGAAACGCCAACTCACCCGGGGCTCAAACTGGCAACCTTCTTGCTGTACATGTTTAATGAAGGGTATATATGGGATATTATGGGAAGCTGTTTGTTTTCATGAGCTCTTTATTTGACGTTTTGTATCTGAAAGTCCCATGTGATCCCTGAAATGAGTCTCTGTATGTGGGCATGAGTTTGCCTTAGATGATAAATCACATTTTAAACATGCACGGTCATTACGGAAACCACAAACTTCCGCTTTGCTTGGCTCAGTTTCGGTCTCTAATTGTGCAAGTTACCTATTAATGAGGCCTATGAGGTTAGTTTTATTGCTGTGATCAGCTTATCTCGCTTTCACATCTGCTTAAATGCAGTCGTAAAATAAAAACAACATGTACATTTTTAGTGGTTAGCGCTGTCGCCTCGCAGCAAGAAGGTCGCTGCTTCGAGTCCCGGCTGGGTCAGTTGGCATTTCTGTGTGGAGTTTGCATGTTCTCCCTGTGTTGGCGTGGGTTTGCTCTGGTTTCCAGTCCAAACACATGCGCTATAGAGAAATTCATTCATTCATTTTCTTGTCGGCTTTGTCCCTTGCGGGGTCGCCACAGCGGAATGAACCGCCAACTTATCCAGCACGATTTTTTACGCAGCGGATGCCCTTCCAGCCGCAACCCATCTCTGGGAACTTCCACACACACATTCACACTCATACACTATGGACAATTTAGCTTACCCAATTCACCTGTACTGCATGTCTTTGGACTGTGGGGGAAACCGGAGCACCCGGAGGAAACCCACGCGAACCCAGGGAGAACATGCAAACTCCACACAGAAACGCCAACTGACCCAGCCCAGCCGAGGTTCGAACCTGCGACCCAGCGACGTTCTTGCTGTGAGGCAACAGCACTACCTACTGCGCCACTGGGTTGCCGCTATAGAGAAATTGATGAACTTAATTGACCCATAGTGTATGAAGGAGTGTGTTTCTCAGTGCTGGGTTACGGCTGGAAGAGCATCCACTACATAAAACATATGCTGGAATAGTTGGCGGTTCATTCTGCTGTGGCGACCCCTGCTAAATAAAGGGACTAAGCTGAAGAAAAGCGCGTGAATCTGAGCTTTTCATGGCCAACAATTGTGAATGGACTAGTCTAAACAGGACTTTTGATTGCACATCAAATTATAGTAGCATAAAAACAAGATATTTAACTCAGTCGTCATTTGTGGTTTGAATACCGCTGAACATGTCGTTCCCTGTTATATGGCTTGATTTAATTGGGCTTGAAATCCGGGAAAGAGCTTTAAATGAGGAGCAATTGAGAAATTAATTTTAATGCATCTGCTGTATTCTGCTTTATTGTCATGAACTCAAATTGAGTCACATTCAATCATTTTCACTGGATTATTTAATTAAAATGAATTTATAATGTCTCACAAATATACTAACTGCTGCGCTGAGGGTTTATTTAAGCAAAAACATCTGATGACAAGCATTAAACTGCAAAAAACGTCTTGTTTTTAGTCCAAATATCAAATTATTCTTAAATCAAGAAGCATACTCTTGACAAGCAGATAATTTGAGATATTTGGACTAGAAACAAGAGAAAAATCTGAGTAAGAAAAGCATTTTTACAGTGTTGAAAGAGCTTTAAATGAGGAGAAAAGCTGAGAAATGTTCATTTGCTTTAATGCATCTGCTGTATTCTGCTTTATTGTCATGATTTGCTGAACTCAAATTGAGTCACATTCAATCATTTTCACTGGATTATTTAATTAAAATGAATTTATAATGTTTCACAAATATACTAATTGCTGCGCTGAGGGTTTATTTAAGCAAAAACATCTGAGGACAAGCATTAAACTGCAAAAAACATTCAGTTTTTAGTCCAAATATCAAATTATTCCTATGAAAAAGCATTTCTTAGCCAAGCAAAACATACTGTCTTGTTTCCAAAAATAATGAGTCAAAATTAAGAGTTTTTCCTCAAAACAAGCAAAATAATCTGCCAATAATAGTGTTAAGCCGCGGTCACACTGGACTTTACTCCCCATAGACTTCCATTCATACGCACGTGAATGCGTCAGCTTGGAAACGTAAGGTCATGCATCAAAGTTTCGCAGGTCGCTGCGGTGCAAAGTTCAAGCTTGGTGAACTCTGCCCTGCGAAATCGCATCACTTGACTGCGTGAGACCAATCCAGGATCAAAACATGACCTCTCTGAACAGAAATGTAAAACATGGAGCAATCGCTCGCTTTTTTAATGTCTAATCATCTTGTTTAATCCAACCCCTTTTCGCAGCGCCGTACGACAGAATTTCGCAAGCTCAAACTCTAGTGTGACCGCAGCTTTAAGAAGTTTTGTCCTCCTATACTGCAAACTCAAAGTAGTGTCACACCCCTGTCCCCTGTTCAGTTCATGGTTCACTCCAATCTCCGCCCACTCAAATCTCTGGCCAATCAGGACTGCCTCAAAGGCTTTATAAATGGCACCTGTGTTCACAGTTTGCCCTTTCTGACTGCACATGGCTGGACTTTGCAGAGGACTGAATCTAATTTCTTTCGTTGTTTTCCTGTGTGCGTATATGACCATGTAAGTCGCTTTTGTATAATTTAAGTTGACTTAAGTGCTCATATGTTTCATGTTTGCTATATTTTCTGTTAAATGATGTAATTTGTTTGTTGGTAAACTGAACCATTGTATTTCTGTTATTTCCTTGCAGAAACCACACACCCACAAACACACAAAGAAAAGACACACACAAACACACACACATCCACCTTTCCTCCTGAGCACAAATCCTTGTTGATGACCAATAAATGCAACTAAATGGAGTGACTAGACTGGACCTCTGTTCTTACCGACAGCACCACTGGCTTCAGGCTAGCTACCTAAACATTCCTACCCACACTCCTTTTTAAATAGGGTAATTAAAACGATCTCCTCTTCGCTTTGAAATTTGGTAGATTATTTTGCTTGTTTTAGAGAAAAACTCACTTAATTTTGACATTATTTCTGGCCTATTTTAACGATCTAAGGGCTCTGTTTTAATGATCTAGGTGCAAAGTCTGCATGGCGGCAATGCATTAATGGCGTGTTTGAATCTACTTTTGCTATTTTAAAGACGGAATAATCCCCTCTGCGCCCAGCGCATGGTCTAACAGGGTTGTGCTTATTCTCTTAATGAGTTCTGGGTGTGTTTTGAGCATAACCTGCATTAAACTAATCAGAGTCTCATCTCTCATTCCCTTTAAGAGTCAGTTGCGTCGCACCATGGTGCATTTGCTATTTACATGGTGGACTTTGTAAGTGTAAAAACTGAACGCTTCACTAGCGAGAAAACAGTTAAACAGAGCATCTGCAGCGCGAGGATAAAGAATGAGCCTCCTCCATTCAGCCTCTTTACTTTACTCCTTTACTTTGCTGGAGTAAGGAAACGGTGGAAACTCTCCACTGAAGACATCCAATAGCCCACATATTTAATTTAGTTTGTTGAGCGCAAAGATTTGTGTCAAAACTATTTCTAAATTCACTTTTAATTTCCAGCAAAGGAATAAATGAACAATAATAATGAAGTGCGGTCAAAACACTGTCATATATCAAAGTTATATCAAACACACGTCCTGTTCTTATGGCCATATGGTGATGCAAACACCATATGGCCATTTTTGCAGTCTCCAAAACCCCACAGGTGGACAAATCTAAACTTGTTTTCATTAAAACAAATAAAAATATGCAGATAATAAATAATACTGCTAATAATAATAACATTATACAGATGCAGATCGTCATGAATAAACTGAAAAGCCCCTGAGGTGAAGAAGGCATGGAGGCCGTGGTGTTTATATTTATGTAGAAAATAATCATTTTTGTAACATTTTAATCTTTTAATTACTTTCATTTGTAAAGATATTTGTGTACTGCTGAACATCCTGTGTGCCTTAAGCGTTTAAGGCACACAACTAATGGGATCTGCGCTGGACTTTAGAGCAGCTTTCAGTTGGTCAATGGCGCGGCCTATTTCAGTTCCTCAAAATAGCAACGCACCAACAATGCATCTTAACACACTTCCTTTCTAGACCAGCACACCCATGAGTCCACAAAGTGGTGCAAATGGATTTGCTATTTAAAGGGCACCTATGGTGAAAAATCTGCTTTTTAAGTTGTTTGGACAGACATATGTGTAGGTATAGTGTATAGATCATCATATTGGGGTGATATAAACACACTCAGTCCTTTTTTTCAATTTAACAACATTAAAACGGTGGACCAATTGGAGTGGTTTTGAGACCGACCGCAACTTGACGTAGGAGTGCGATCCCCCCGCCCACCAATATTGATTGACAGGCGTGCATTACCATGTGCTCAGTTTGTTCTCACGTCCGCCATTTTCAGCGTGTGAGTCAAAGCGACGTCACCAAAGAAACACCCTTGCTTTATTTTTAGATGTAAGGCTCATTGGGCTCAACACAAGATCAACATTCACTACGTTATCGCTCTCCTCGGCGCCAGTGTTTGTAACTTTAAGTTTGCATACATGTGTACTTTTCATTGTGTCTTCCTTAAACTTCAGCTGTTTGCATTTCCCACGGTCACAGAAGCTCCCTGTCATCTTAACTAGGTGCAGCTGGAAAGTGCGACCGCATTGCTTCACGTGTGTGTCCCTCCATTGGAATAAGCGAACTTGCCTTAAGCAGGTCGCACACCAGAAACGCCGCTCGGCGGCGCGCAGCACCATGCATTTCAGAATTCTAAACATAGGTTTCTATCAGGGTACACACACCGGCGCCGCAAGGCGGCGGCTGTCCACGGCACCCAGCCACAACTCAGGACACTTCATATTTCTGCCACGCCACAGAGCGTTAGTTGAATAGTTTCATTTTGAATAACATGTGAATGTGAGCGTCTGGTGTACCGTGTCGCGGCTCTGAGCGGTGCATCCGGTGTGTGATGCCCTTATTATTATTATTAATTCAGTGTGCTTGGTTATTAGTCTCGCTGTACAAGCTCGGAGCTTTAAACTAGCACACAGTTGGCTGTAAAACTATACAAAGACACAAATGATTTTGTAGTCTCTGCTTGGTCTGTGTCCGAGTCGTACATGTACAGCTGAATGCTGGTCCTCTCACTCATGTTGCTTCTCTCTGTCTGCCTGTCTGTTGCCATACACAAAGCGGGGGAGCTCTTGGCTCCGCCCCCTTGTTAAGTTGGGCGGGAAGTCGAAACGAATTTTCATGTGAAGCAACACGCCCCTAAAACAACGAGCTGTGTACACGCCCCCAAAATGACACTTTTTAACACATCATAATAAAAAATCTGAATTGTGTTTTGAACTGAACCTAAACTGGCACACTCAGAAGAACCATAATATTAATATTAAATCTTAAAAAAAGGGGTAAAATAGGTGCCCTTTAAAAAACGTGGTGCAAAACAGGAAAATTAGGGTTGCGCTGGTCTGAAAATAGCAACAAATCACACAAAACAGATCTTGAGCATTAAGGCCCGTGCACACCGGGATGCTTTTTGCTTGCGTTTTCCGTCGACGTTTAACACCTCGTGATTAAATAAAGGGCGCCAATGTGATCGTGCACACCAGCACGCAAAACGGCAGACATAAAAACGTCATTTAAAAATAAACGCCTCATACTCATTTTGTTTGACGCCCTGCGTCAAATCCTTCTCCACCAATCAGATTGCCACTTTTGTTCACGTGCACGGAGCTGCTGAAGTTACAGTAAACAGCACTTAGAGGCGCTTAAGCGCAAAACTGTCAATGCAAACGCACATTGAAGATGCCCAGAGGCAAAATGAACGTGGAGCTGCTTATTGCACTGGTGAACAATAATCATTTCTTCATCGCTAGCGCTGGAGCTGCTACTTGAACCATCCATGCTTGTTCGAATTGCCAGTAACTTTAACAACAAGTGTGTCAACATTCTGTCTTCTTCATCTGTGTTACAAGCGGGTGTCAGAAGTTTAAAGTTGTGTAGCGCCATCCTAACGTCAAGGAGTGATTTTGCTTACTCTTCTGCTTGGCGCCTCTTTCTTACGGATGTCCTAAGAGGCCATGCATTAAAATATTTTTTCTCTCTTGTTTTGTCGTGATCTCGACTTATTTTTTTGCTTTAATTTATTTATTTATGTATTAATTATTATTATTATTATTATTATTAGTAGTAGTAGTAGTATAGTACTCGTATTAGTATTAATATCTGGCAAATGTCAGGACACCGGCCTTGCGAACAGGGAGAGAATAACTGCAGACGCGCATTCTACACCGGCCCTGCGAACAGGGAGAGAATAGCCCAACTGCAGACACGCATTTGTGCAACACATTAAAGGCGTTCAGAACAGCCATAATATGAGAGCAAACGCTCGTGCTCCTGATTAATGTACATTCATGATTATGTTCATGTATATGATCATTATTTACAATAATTTGCATCAACTGTTACCATTTTAAAGCAACTCTATGGCGCATTTTTAAAGTTGTAAATAATTTGCAGAAAGGATCAAAGCGAGAGCAGGATCTTCATCATTCTTCATCATTTAATTCATGCATGCAGCAACTTATTTAGTGCCATAGAGTTGCCTTAAAATGGTAACAGTTGAGGGAATATTATTGTAAATAATGGTATATAATCATATACGTGAATATAATCATAAATGTACATTAATCATGAGCACGAGCGTTTGCTCTCATATTATGGCTGTTCTGAACGCCTTTAATGTGTTGCACAAATGCGTGTCTGCAGTTGGGCTATTCTCTCCCTGTTCGCAGGGCCGGTGTAGACTCTCTGGCCAGACATTTGCCAGATATTAATAATAATAATAATAATAATAATAAATACATAAATAGATAAAAGCAAAAAAAAAAATTAAGTCGTGATCATAACATAACAACTTTTTGTTATGTCGAGATCACGAGAAAACGAGTTGTTATGTCGAGATCATGAGATAATTAAGTCGTGATCACCACATAACAAGAGAGAAAAAATGTTTTAATGCATGGCCTCTTAGGACTTCCGTGGTTTCTAGAAATGCTTGGGTATGAATCCGGAAAAAACGTCTCGAAAAACGCTGACGATAAACGCAAACGCAAACTTTATTGCGCCGGGTGTATGATAGGGCCTAATATGATTGGCTTGTCTAGAAAATACTTCTTGATTAAATATGTTTTAGACATTTGAACAAGAAACAAGACAGTGACTCTAAACATAAAAAGCTTGTTTGCAGTGTATGGGCTTGTTAAGCATTACAATGGTAAAAAAAAAAAGTGGAAAAACAATACAATAAAAAAAGAAAACAGGAAAAAACGAACTCAACGGGAAGCTTAAATAAAAGGGGAAACATCAAAAGATACGCAACAAAACACGAAAACATTACGCCGTGCAAAAACATTCTCTCTCCAGATAACAAGAAGCAAATAAGACTCCAAAATCAAAGCAATATCCCTAAACAATGAGATTAAAACATGCTCCTGGAGAGTACTCAAATCATTTCAGCACTGTGATTCTCCAAAGCGGACTGATGATGTGCAGCTGTATCTGTGATCAAACGCTCGGTAACTGGAGTCGAGTGTGTTGTCTCTTCAACTGAGCTGATGGTATTAGATGTGATTATATGAAGTCTCAAAGGAAGCCAATGCAGATTTACATTCAGTGACGGAGGGTTTAAAGACACAACAGTGATTCAGCACAATGCACAAATGCTATTCTGACTTAGATTTTTGTCTTGTTTCTAGTCCAAGTAACTAAAAGTTCTTTAATCAGAAAGCATTTTCTAGACAAGCAAAACATATTGGGTTGTTTTCAGAAATGATTTGCCAAAATAAAGTGAGTTTTTCTTTAAAACAAGCTAAATAGTCTGCCAATCTGCCACACACTCATACACCGACTTATCTAGCAAATGTTTTACACAGCGGATGCCCTTTCAGCTGCAACCCATCACTGGGAAACATCCACTCATTCACACACATACACTACGGACAATTTAGCTAACCCAATTCCCCTATAGCGCATGTGTTTGGACTGTGGGGGAAACCGGAGCACCCGTAGGAAACCCACGCCAACACGCAACATGCAAACTCCACACAGAAATGCCAACCAGCCCAGCCGGGACTCGAACCAGCGACCTTTTGCTTTGAGGTGACAGTGCTAACAACTGAGCCACCGTACTGCCTTTCTGAAAACAAGACAACTTTTTTGCGTCAAGAAAATTAATTTTGAAGTATTTTACTATAGAAACAAGACAAAACTCTAAGTCAAAAAAACATTTTGTTTGCCGTTTAGGAACTGTGTGTGTGTGTGTGTGTGTGTGTGTGTGTGTGAATGTGGCAAACTTTATAAGGCCTTTATAAGTTATATGGATAATTATACGCTTAAACAAGAAGACTGGACTGTTTAACAAGCTCTTCTCCAGTCATAGCGCAGACACTGTAACATAAAAACGTCCAAGGTCAAAGCCAAAATAGTCAATTGAGATTCCAGTGAGGCAAGAAGCCGAGTGAAACCTGAAACCCTGAACAGGCAGCACAACAATCCTCAAACTAGAAAAGACGGCTTCATGTTACAGTGCTTCATGACTTTATGGTGCATGAGAGAAATATGTAAAGCATATATCCGGTGAAAGAGTTTGGTGCACAGACATGCTTGTTGTTGCACAAATAATTTAACATGAACATGCTTTTTTTTTTTTTTTTGGATAAAAACAAGTTTGGGCTGATTTCCCAAAGTGATTGTGGGTTTTTAAACCATGTCTCATTAGAATAGTGTATGGCTAGGATTAGAGTTAGTATGATAAGTTGCCATTTATTGCAGTTACTTACAGTCAGCAGAGCATTAATATAAAGCATTACAGGATATTAAGCAGGGTTTCTGCAGGTTTCACAGAGTTAAACTTAAGACTTTTTAAGACATTTTTAAGACCATTATGAATTAAATTTTAGACCCATAAAGGGCTAAACGCTAATTTTTCAAATGGCCCAGATGGAAAAGACTTGGAAAACATTATAATTTAATACATTTAATAATACATTAATAATAAACAATATAAATATTTTAGATTTTATTTCTTAGCTAAATATTTTAAACATTGTGTAAAAACAAGCAAGCTCTACTTGTATCCATACACTTTTTTCTAACATAAACTTTCTTTAAAATAATTTTAAAAATGAACAAATGTTTAAAAGGTTTTAAAAACTATAATAAACTAAATCAACGGACAACAATCTGTCCAGGGGTGCGTTTCCCAAACAACGACGTAACTCGCGACTGAACTATCATAGTGCGATGCATCGTTGGCAAAAGAGTGACGAGTGTTTCCCAAAACCCGTAGTTTCTCTGTCGCAGATCCATCGCTTGAACCACGTTAGTTATAACCAGGGCCAGACAGAATCTGCGGACGTTTTTGGCTATTTCTGCGGAGAATTTTGGTAAAAATCTGTGGATTTCTGCGGAATTATTTTGGGAGTCTCATAACTAAAACCTTAATATGTTAAATAAAAAATAATATCTTTTTAACTTGTATTTAATGTTTAAAATGCAAATCCAATTAGATTAACTGTAAATAGTTAACTTTAAGTAAATAAACAGAATTAATAATGGGCTAAAAATCTGCGGAAAATTTGCAGAAAATCTGCAGAATTCTGCGCACGCAGATTCCGTGTGGGCCTAGTTATAACGTAAAACGCCCACAATGATGCTCTAAACGGGGTGGAGTAACTTTTTTATAGAACAACCCTATCATTTCTTTGTGCAAATTATATTGTTTTACACAAACACGCATTTAAAATAAAATCCAATATTAGTTTTGGTTAAAACATCCTCTCGCTTTCCCTATTAAATCAAGTAAATGGCACATATAGGGCCAATGTTTGCTTTACTAATATTATTGAAAATTTGAACATACATATTCTATTCTAATACATAAAATCACTTACAAAAGCTAACACTATTCTAATATCATATATAAATCATATAAATAAATAATGAGGCGATTTATTATAAATATATTTACTTTAATAATAATATTAATGATGATGATGATTATTATTATTATTATTATTATTATTACTATTAATATCATTATTATTATTATTTACAGATGTGTATTATATACACAGCAGAAATTTCTAACCAACAGACCCATGTCATATACAGCAGAGAAACTTAATAAATAACCCACTATAAAATAAAATAATTAACGTATGCTGTGTTTTTTATTTTCACAAGCTTTGGAGACGTACTGTAACAAAATTTGCGCTTTTAAATATACCTATAGCTTTCGCCATGAGGCTGTGTTCAAAATGATATCAATGTTTTCAAAGTGAACTGCGAAGGGAGCACAATAGTAAACATGAAGATCGCTAAAACTAAACTGTAAAAATACTTTGAAAGCAAATTACACCTAAGAGAGATGACCTTAATGCTTTTTTATTTTTAATAATTCCAACTTTGAATGTTAGAATGTTCTAAATGAATAGGGCATAGGGGGGATAAGTGGGAATAGAACACAGCCAGGAACTATGCTTTTAACTACAGCTCCAGAGCTGTCGTTTCAAGTGCTCAAGTTTGCGACGCAGTTTGCGAATGTTCGTTGGAGCGATGGATTTGGGAAACAGCAAATCAAAGAACTATGTTTGTAACGACGGAACTTGCGACCTTAGTTGGCTAACGATGGTTTTGGGAAACGCACCCCAGGTCGGTGTCCACAGCAGTAAATGCATGGAGCACTTTTAAACAAATGTTACTGTAAGGAAAATAATTAAACTATTATGGTAAATGGAGTTAAAAATTACATTTTTAAATAAAAACTTGAAAGTTTTATTGAGATGATTGTTGGTGAAAACTACTAGCCACAGTGGCTGGTGATCAAAAAAGTTAATGTCAAACCCTGATCGCAAAGAAACAACATATTGCAATGTTTGATTTTTTCCATAATCGTGCATTAGCTAAACTAAACAGTTACGAACTGCCGTGAGATTGCATTGAATAAACGTGTCAGGCTTCATTCTGCAAGGGCAACCACCTAGATGTGCATTATCCCTTACATAAAACAGAGTTGCAGTATATAAAAAACTGTATTGTGAGCACTGGAGTGAGAAAAGTTGCTGTCTGACCACTCAGCAAAACATTGAAACTAATTCCAGAGCTCAGTGACAAACAAACACTAGAACTCCTCAAGATGCTTCCTCTGTATTAGATTCATCCCTGCTCTGAGCGATCTCATTTTTGTGCTGCCGCTGAAAATAAATAACGTTTGTGCCTGTGGATGTGTGTGTGTGTGTGTGACACCTGTGCAGAAAGCAGAGTTGTTAATCTCCTTATGGCGGCAGTCTTTAAGTTGTGGAATGTGTGTTAGATGGCCGTACTAACATGGTCTGGTGTGTGTGTGTGTTAATAGCTTGTCTAATCTCATCCCAGCAGGTTTGACAATCCTTGCCATGTGGCTTCGCTTCTAACAGGATTCAGATCAACAGAAGGTGGACACTTTGTTGACCAGTCGGTGATTGTGTATGCGCTGAGAGGTAAATTGTATTACAAAATACCCCCGCTGGCGTGCTTGTCAAGTTATGATGCATAAATTCATAAAGCATATCAATGATGTTTTATTAAGTGCTTATCTACTATGAATGAACACTATAGGAACCAGATGCTGGCCAGATATGACCTGAATACTCAGAGATGTCATTAAGTGACTTCCTTTTCCTGGCCAATATGAACACAGAGGCTTTGATGTGGTTTGGAGAGTTTTTTTTTTTTTTAGACATAAAGGAATTGAAGACATTAATCATATGAAATGTAATATTGAGGTATCTATCAAGATCGGGCTTTGTTGCAGCTCCAGCTTTTTTTTGTATAGCGTTTATATGAATTTGTATTGGTTTTGTATGAACTATTTGTATTGATAAATGCTTATATTTACACGCATACTTGCATTCATACGATGTCTGTGTGTCAATGAGAGACGTCGCTACCAGTGGATCAATGGACTGTGCGGTCTGAGAGAGCTTTTGTTCTGGATTCAAGTAATCACATGCGCACACAAACACACCATTCTGTGCTTAACTCCATTACATTAATGCTACAGGAATCATTTTCCAGATGATTTATGTTAATGCTTTCAGCACAAGGGAGTTTGCTGTGGTTTTATGCATATATGATAACAATGATCAAACAAATTGAGAGTACTAACAACTTATAGTTTCTCGCTTTTAAAGAGATGGTTCACCTAAAAAATGAAGATTTACTTGCTATTTACTCTACTTCTTTACCTCTTATTGTGTTGAACACTAAAGAAGATATTTTGAAGACAGCTAAAAAACCTGTAACCATTGACATCAGAAGTAGGAAAAATAAATAAAAAAAAGATAATAATGGGGCTAAGAATATTGAGATATATTAATCTTAATTTTCATTAACTTTCATTCCAGCCAAAAAAAAATATATATATATTTGAAACCAGAAGTTTACATACACTCTAAAAAAGGAAAATGTCTGATGGTAAATCATACTAAACGTTTACTATTTAAACGTTAGGATTACCTAAATGATTTACATTTGCTAAATGACAGATTAATGAGATAATTTTTTTGAGAATTTTTTATTAATTTCTAGACAGTCAAAAGTTTACACACATTTCCTTGGTATTTTTTTAGCTTTGCTTTTAAACTGTTTGGTCAAATGTTTTGGGTCTCCTTCCACAAGCTTCTCACAATAGTTTGCAGGAATTTTGGCCCATTCCTACAGACAGAATTGGTGTAACTGAGTCAGATTTGTAGGCTGAGTTCAGATTGAGTTCAGGGCTTTGTGATGGCCACTCCAAAACATTCACTCTGTTGTTCTTAAAGCACATTTTAACTAATTTGGCAGTATGCTTAGGGTCATGGTCTGTTTGGAAGACCCATTTGTGGCCAAGTTTTAATTTCCTGGCTGATGTCTTGAGATGTTGCTTCAGTATTTCTACATGATGTTCTTTCTTCATGATGCCATCTATGCTGTGAAGTGGACCAGTCCCTCCTGCAGCAAAACAGCCCACAACATGATGCTGCCGCCCCCATACTTCACAGTTGTCATGGTGTTCCTAGGCTTGTAAGCTTCCCCTTTGTCCTCCAAATGTAACACTGGTCATTATGGCCAAACAGTTCAATCTTAGCTCCATCAGACCACAGGACATGTCTCCAAACATTAGTCTTTTCCCCAGTGTAATTTAGCAAATTGTAATCTGGCTTTTTTTGTTGATTCTGGCTTGTTGATTTTCCCATGTTGTCACACAAGGAAGCAGTGTGTTTGAGGTTTTCCTTCAATAATATTCTACAGTTGAGCCTCCAATTAACTCAAATGTTGTCAATTAGCCAATCAGAAACTTCCAAAAGCTTGACACCATCATCTGAGCTTTTTCAGAGGCAGAATAATCTTATTGTATGTAAACTTGACTTAAAGAAAAGTTTATAACAATTTCTCAAGAAATATCTCTCTCATTATTCTGCTATTAAGCAGAACAGAAACAAATGTGATCATCCTAACTTACCTAAAAGAGAAAAAGTTTAGTCACATTAACATCTGACTTTTTTTAATGGTTATGTGCCTTTTTATAGTGTATGTAAACTTCTGCTTTCAACTGTAATATGCTAAAATATTATATAAACTACATATATATATATATATATATATATATATATATATATATATATATATATATATATATATATATTATATATATATATATATATATATATATATATATATATATATATATATATAAACTGTATGTAATAACACCAACACACACACAAAAATCAAAAATGCAAGGTTCCACACAATTATTACATGTTGTCCCAACACAAATTAAATTACCTTAATCATTTTTACAAATTTAAGTGGATGGAACATAAAACAACTAAGTTGTTCCAACTCATTTTAAATAACTTTGAACAAGCAAAGGTTGATTTGGGGGGCCCTAAGCAATTCCAGCCATGGAGCCCAACAGTTCTAAAATGCACCTTTTGTACTTTAATTTATTTTTAATTGATTTATTTCGCTTGTTTTTTTTCTTATATCACTCAATCACTCATTTTCTACATTTTGTCATTTTGCTAAATAATAATAATAACAACATGTAAAACATCTTGTTAAACTCTTTAAATGATTTGTTTTCTTAAAATTAATTCACAACTAAACATTATATATAAATTATTTCGTTTTTAAAACTAAATCTTTACCTAATTTGACTGCTGGACTTCTCCATGATTGAGGTTGGGGGGTACATTTGAGCAGGTGTAATAAACATTAAACTTTTATTTTTTTAGACCCTCATCATACAAAATATGATAGAAAATGAAGTTATATAATTTATAGGTGAACTTTATACTTCTAGGTATTTATTTGGGGGCTCTCAGATTTCCTGGGACCCTAAGCGGCCGCTTATCTTGCTTATTATCAGTTAAATCCACCCCTGTATATATATATATATATATATATATATATATATATATATATATATATATATATATATATATATATATATATATATATATATATATATATACAGCAAAGAAATCAGTGTACATTTAACTCAATTTGAGTTTAACATAACACTCCTTGGGTGTACATATGACTCCCTCCATTCTGGAGTTAAAATAACACTTTCTAAAGTGTGAAATTTGTACATTACTCTCAGAGTTCATTTTAACACAGTAAGAGTTTATTCTTACATCGAACTGGAGTGCGTTACTCTTCAAAGTGTTAATATATTACCTTTTTTCCTATATTATCAATTGGTGTGTGTGACAGATAACAGTGATCAAATATGTTAAAAATAGTTTTAATTTATGAAATGTTCATAAATCTTTTCAGAAATAATTCCAATACATTCAACTCTTTGCATTTTAAAATGCAACAAGACATGTTTCAAGTTTAAGTAAAACATACTGGTATGATCACTGTTTGTCTGAAAGAACCTGTTGAAGTAAAAAAAAACTAGACTTCCCATCACTAGAGGGAAATACACTGCATATTGGGTTAAAAGTTTAACACTGAAAGAAAAACTCTTAAATATACACTCTTTCACACTCGTGGGTTAAAATGTACTCCGGTTTTAACACTGAACAACACCAAAAAAAATCCCACTGTATATTTAACGCTGGAATTTTTGCTGTGATATATATATATATTTATTAGGGCTGCACGATATTGGAAAAATTACACATCGCGATATTTTTTTTTTCTGCGTTATATATTGCAATATGAATAAAGTATCTCTAGTTTGCAAAGAATTTACAATTTTAGATTGATTGGCATGATTAAGGGAGTGCATACCATATAACAATCAATCTACAAGCATAGATAAATACAATAAAGAAAAATATGCAAATTAAATAAATTGCATTTTATTGTTTTCAGAAGAGTCTAAATGTATTCAGGCACACAGCAATTGAATAAACAAATGTAAAATAATAAATCTTTTCAAAGTTACAAACAGTATATTTTCTTTAAAACCCTCACAGTCATAGGCCTCAAAAAATACTTTCGAAATGATAAATTATAATCCAGACTCAACATTGCATATACTCGTGATGTGACTATTGCGAATGACAACATTGCGATATCAATGCTGAAACGATATATTGTGCAGCCCTAAACTATATATATATATATATCAGTGCTCAGCATATATAAGTACACCCCTCACAAATCTTAATTAAATTCATATGTTTAATAGGAAGCTCTACAATATTATATTTGTGCATATACATTAGATTAGTCAGTACTGAAGCCAAATCTGGAGCTTATCTAACAAAATAACTAACGATAACGGTCCAAAAACTAGTAGCCCAAATTATATGTTAGAGAAAATATAAAATACAAATTGAAATCGTATTGTTAAAATTTTGTGGGTTGTAATTTTTTACATTTTATTATCTTTCAATTTCTAAATATATTTGGTGACTAAAATATTATTTTAATAAATATATCTATTTAATAAATCTGTATATGTATATATATATATATATATTCATTCATTCATTTTCTTTTCGGCTTAGTCCCTTTATTAATCCGGGGTCGCCACAGTGGAGTGAACCGCCAACTTATCCAGCACGTTTTTACGCAGCGGATGCCCTTCCAGCTGCAACCCATCTCTGGGAAACATCCACACACACTCATTCACACTCATACACTACGGACAATTTAGCCTACCCAATTCACCTATACCACATGTCTTTGGACTGTGGGGGAAACCGGAGCACCCAGGGGAAACCCACGCGAACGCAGGGAGAACATGCAAACTCTACACAGAAACGCCAACTGACCCAGCCAAGGTTTGAACCAGCGACCTTCTTGCTGTGAGGCGACAGCACTACCTACTGCGCCACTCTTATATATATATATATATATATATATATATGTGTGTGTGTGTGTGTGTGTGTGTGTGTGTGTGTGTGTGTGTGTGTGTGTGTGTGTGTGTGTGTGTGTGTGTGTGTTTCAAGTTAAAATGTATTTTAGATAATCCCAAGAAACACTCCTGTTTTTTTTTCAATAAGTGTTTCAATGAGTGCCCTATAAAGGGCTAAGATAAATGTAACTCAAAATATTGTACTGTGTTGTGCATTTGCATTTACAGGCTACCTTTACAGCCCCTTTGTGTTTATAATGTTGTTATACATTAAAGTGTAATTCCAGCAAAGTGCTAAATGATTTGGCCACTTGTTATTAAAGTTGACAATGCCGTGGTTATACCAGGGCTATACACTCCGCGTGGTGGCGCTGTGGAGCAGTGCAGGAGCGCATTGATTGATGGTTTCCAGTGCAGTCAGTAGAGCGACCTCGCGCTGCTCACACCGAAGAGCCGCATTCCAGTCGCGCCACAGAACGGGATATATCGGCGAGTTTGGGAATTTAACAATGACTAGGACATGCCATCGAAGGATCACTCGAACGTGTAAGTGCCACACATTAATAACTTAACGTCTCTACGTTGAATTGTGAGTGTAAATGATCACTGTAGTAGTTTTGGGAAGCAGGATCTAAGCGCAGCGCTGTGTTGAGACTAGTCTCGTGTAGTGTGTAATTTAAACACAGCTGCGGTCTTCAAGTGTGGAAACCAGCCTTTGGGTTTGAAACACTCTCCGAATACCACGGGTTCTCCCGTTCAAAACTTTACAAATCCACTGTAATATTGTTTTTAGACGCTCGATTTTGAGTATTGATCATATTTGGAGACTTGTAAGCATTCGGATATCTAGTTTGCTGGTTGTTGGAAATGTGTTTGAACGCAACCTCTTATCGTGGACTGAAAGGTTGATAGTTTATTGCCGATTACATTTCCTCGAACGCTCAGCTGAATGGAAGAAGAGTATCAAAGTGTATCGGTTTCGTTCACTCGATCCAGTTTGTATAGGCTACTTTCCAAACACGTTGAAGAGTTGGACAAACTCAGGTCGTGGTTGGATGCATTGTGTCAAGCTTTTAGAAGAACAACAGCAGGGCTACATGTGAGGGTTTGTTCTGGTGATTATGCTTAAAGTTACTGAGGACCAGACGAGTCTGACATTCCATGGGCGTTTTGAGAAATAAACACGTAAATCAGGACGTGGACGTTTCAGGAATGTTGTCTATATAAACACTCCGTTTTTAAAAATCGTCTCGAAACCAATGTTGTTAAAGGGGCTATTTTTAAACAAGCCTCCTGTGTCTCCATCCAGCTCCAAGAGCACCCTCATCTCAGAGGACCACATGTTGCGTTTGGTAAAAATCGATGAGCTCTAATTGATTTATAAATTATTAGGCACGGTGGGTTGTGTTAAAAGGGCGTTAACAGCAGAACTGGTTGCGGAGCATCTGAAGCTTCTGCTGTCCGTGGGTGTGTGTACGCGCCTACATACTCCTCGTTTTCTCGGTCTGCCTGCATGTGGGATTCAGTCGTGTTTGGTGCGTGAACATTAAATATAAACGATTTACAACAAGGTCTCCAAGAAGTTGACAGCCGTGACCGCGATCATCTGCCCCATACATGACCACTGGCCTCGCGCAGGCTTTTTAATCATCATGGACTGGTGGGATTTTGGTTAGGGATGGTTCTTGAGGGTTTAAGAAAGACCCTAGAAAAGCGATTGGTCTCGACATCTCAGACGACTATTCAGGGTCCCTGTCTTTGCTATTGTTTTCACGACGTGACGGTTAGGAGCGTGACGGACATTCAGATGTAAATAGGGAATGTGTTTCCTCAGGCGTGAGGGGATCGTTTGTTTTGTGAGGACTCCCAACAACCCTAACGGGAATAATCTCACCGTATGGCTATGAAAAAACGACTTAAGGCCCCGTGGGTCAGGGTTAAACCATCTCCCTGTTTTGAATGCGTATATTATAAAATTCACATCTGTGGACCATTTAGCCGTCTAATTTTAGTTTAATGTAATTATTACCTCATATTGAAGTCTCAGATCCTCAGTGTAGTGAATAATGTCGATGTTAGTTGTCTAAAAAAGGACTTTACGAAGATGTTATCAAGTTGAAACCCTATTCCCATAAAAATAGCTCGAGTTTGAATTCTTTCAGACTTCACACAGTCTAGAATATGAACCTGGTGTAGTGTTTAGCTAACTTTACCTCAGTAATAAGACGTGTAACCCTGCAGATAGTTTGTTTAACCGAGAAAAGTCCGTTTTTCAGATTCGCGCCGGGTACATTCGTGATGTGTGGAGTTTGGAATGCGACTGGCCCGCGTGTTGCTGTAGAGCAGCAGATCATGTGCGCATGCGCGTTTGCTTCCTACTCTAGCGCGACTGGTTTTCCTCACACCCACAGCAAAACTAATGACCAAGATTAGCTCCTGTACCCAAATAATTTATCTCAGCAAGACAAAAAATGATTGGAAATAAATTACATGAGCGGCGGTACATAATTATTGGAGCGTAACATACAAATGCTGCAGTAAATTGGGCACAAAGGGAGGGAATTAGCCTATTGTTTTGTATAGATTATGAGTGGAGATGTGAAATAATTTCAGCCAAATGGAAGATTAATAAATGTGCATGAGAGAGAGAAGACTGCTATTAGTAGGACTACATTACAATACTGTTTACTAACCATGGAAACTGTGATCCAGTGTTTTTTGCGTACTTGTTTGTTAGTGTCTGGTGTTTAACTACAAGAGTCTCTCCGTTGTATATTTAGTGCTCCTCTTGTGTTGTCAACATCCCAGTCTCTAGCATGAGAGCTCATAATTGTGGCATTCTGTGGCCCATAGCTCACCCTCTGTTTGACTTCTATTTATAATCTCTCTCTGTGTCCTTTGCTATCCACTCTCTGTGTCTCTCGGCACTGGGTAAACACTTGTGAGATGCCTCGCCAAACTATCATGCAAAGGTTTCAAGCTCCAAAACCCGACTGAATGACGTCTCCTTGTGATCTATTGGTCTCTCGTGCTCTGTTATATAAAAGGTGTAAGCTGTTTTAGTGTGCTGTAAAATATTATCTCTGATCAGACAATGTGACTCTGGAGACATATCAAGGCTCTCACGCAAATCAAAGTAAACTTTAGCTGTTAAATCACTGGGCACAGCTCTGCACCAAACTGCAAAATTTACACCAGGTCGTAAACATGCATAGTTGATGTAGTTTTATTAGATTTAAGCTGCATTTCAGTAATTTGTTGTGAATTATGAATTAGCTGTGTCAATTGTAAAACTTACCCAGAAAAGCTTGTTCTAGCTTCCCTAGGTAAACATTTGTAATTTTCAGACATTTTCTAAAGAGTACATGCCGTTGGGAGTCCTGTTTTTGTTTTGTTTTTGACTTATTCCGTCTCTTTCTCTCTCAGTTTCTACTTGTCCCAAGGCCAGTGTTGATATTAAAAAGCATTTAAGAGTTCTGGCTGTTACTCTGTTTGTTAAAGAGCAAACAGCGAGAGGTCTTCTCTGTCCAAGCTTCAGGCACTCACTGCACAGTCTGACCTCCCATATAATGACACGTTCAGTTGCATTCATACTAGTGATTTAGTGCGATTTAAATTGGTTGGTATTTGGCCATTTTAAGATTAGCAACATTAGCTAATGACTTTAGCTACTATTAGTCCTGTTGATGGACAGTTTGGGTTTTCAAAATTCTGTCTGTCCGTCCGTCCGTCCGTCCGTCCGTCCGTCCGTCTGTTCATCCGTCCGTCTGTTCATCCGTCCTTCTATCCGACTATCTGTCTGTCCATCTGTCCATCTGTCCATCTGTCCATCCGTCCATCCGTCCATCTGTCCATCCGTCTATCCGTCTATCATCTATCCATCTATCCATCTATCCATCTATCTATCTATCTATCTGTCTGTCTGTCCGTCCGTCCGTCCGTCCGTCCGTCCTTCTATCTGACTATCCGTCCATCTATCTATCCATCTATGTATCCATCCGTCCATCTGTCTGTCTGTCCATCCATCTGTCTATCCATCTATTGTCCGTCCGTCCTACTATCTGTCTGTCTGTCTATCTATCTATCCGTCTGTCTATCCATCCGTCTATCTATCTGTCTGTCTGTTCATCCATCCTTCTATCTGACTATCTGTCTGTCCATCCGTCCATCTGTCTATCCATCCATCCGTCCGTCTGTCCGTCCTTCTATCTGTCCATCCGTCCATCCATCTGTCTATCTGTCTATCCATTCATCCGTTCGTCTGTCCTTCTATCTATCTGACTGTCTGTCTATCTGACTATCTGTCTAACTGTCTATCTATCCATCCGTCCGTCCGTCCGTCCTGTCTGTTCATCCGTCCTTCTATCTGACTATCTGTCCATCTATCTATCCATCTATGTATCCATCCGTCCGTCCGTCCTTCTATCTGTCTGTCTGTCCATCCATCCATCCATCCATCTGTCTATCCGTCTATCCATCCATTGTCCGTCCTTCTATCTATCTATCTATCTGTCTGTCTGTCCGTCCGTCCGTCCGTCCGTCCGTCCGTCCGTCCGTCCGTCCGTCCGTCCGTCCATCCATCCATCCATCCATCCATCCATCCATCCATCCATCCATCCATCCATCCATCCATCCATCCATCCATCCATCCATCCATCCATCCATCCATCCATCCATCCATCCATCCATAGTTCTGTCGTTCTATCTATCTATCTATCTATCTATCTATCTATCTATCTATCTATCTATCTATCTATCTATCTATCTATCTATCTATCTATCTATCTATCTATCTATCTATCTATCTATCTATCTATCTATCTATCTATCTATCTGTGTCCTTCCTTCCTTCCTTCCTTCCTTCCTTCTTTCTGCCTGTCTGTCCATCTGTCTGACTATCTATCTGTCTGTCCGCCCGTCCGTCCATCTCTCTGTCTGTCTGTCTGTCTGTCTGTCTGTCTGTCTGACTATCTGTCTGTCCATCCATCTATCCATCCAACTGTCCGTCTGTCTGTCTGTTCATCCGTCCTTCTATCTGTCTGTCTGACTATCCGTCCATCTGTCTATCTATCCATCAGTCCATCCGTCCGTCCGTTCATTCGTCCTTCTATCTATCTTTCTGTCTGTCTGTCTGTCTGACTATCCATCTATCTATCTCTGGGTCGGTCGGTCGGTCGGTCTGTCTGACTATCTGTCTGTCTGACTATCTGTTTGTCCATCCATCTATCTGTCTATCTATCTGTCTATCTATTTTTTTATCCGTCTAGATATCTATCTATCTAGTTTGTGATGAAGCACTGGTCAGGAGACTTCCAGATTTACACTGATCAAAATACTTGCAAATATTCCCCCCCCCCCCCCCCCCCCCCAATTTTTTCTTCAAGACTTTTTGTAAATTACTCATACATGCTTTGAAGTACATGCAAGGGACTTTTCGGTGTTTTGAATCAAGTCGTTAGTCATGACCAAATCTGATCCAGAACGTGAAAAACAAGCATGTCGAAGTCTCCTTTAGCCTTGAAAATTTTATCACCTTTAGTAAAACTCAGCAACGGAAACTAGCTTTCAGTGGGATGTGGTTTTCCTTTGGAAGGCATTTGAACACTCAGAGTTGGCAGTTATACATTATTAATATCCAGCTTTTTCCAGTTTTATTTTCATCCGCTGCACTTTTAACTTCTTCAAAGGGCTCTCTCTAAGTCTCTTTTTTTACTGTTTGACATCTGTTATTTAGGATGAGTTGTTTTTCAGGAATGGCCGACAATGGCTGCGGTTACACCCTGCAAGCAAACCGCTTTCCAGATTATACTTGAATGCATATAAATGTGAACACGTCCATCTTTTCTCTCAATACAGAAGAGCAATTCCAGCGTTATGCACGTAGCATTTGCAGTAAAAACTCAAAACATAAATTATCATAGAAAGTACACTACTGGTCTAAAGTTTGGGGTCAGAAGGATTTTTAATTGTTTTAAAATAAGCTTCTCCTGCTCACCAAGGCTTTATTTAATCAAAAATACAGTACACATTGTGAAAAGTTATTGCACTATAAAATAACTGTTCAAAGGGAGTTTATGATTTAATTTATTCATTTATTTCAGTGACTTAAAGATGATTTTCCAGCTTCATTACTCCAGTCTTCAGAGTCACATGATCCTTCAGAAATCACTCAAATATTAATTGTTATAGTTATTATTGTTATTATTAATATAATTAATGGTAATAGTAATAAAAGCATTAATGACTGGAGTAATTATTTAATTTTCTAATTAAATGACATACATATAAATATATATTTGTAAAATTAAAGGCTAATTTACATATTTCACGATCTGAATGATAATAATAAATAAGAAGTATTTTTTAAACACTAGACAACACTTGTTTTTATCTCTGTCAGTGACTCTGTCTATAACGAGTACATTCTTTAAGTGGTTCTGTCACTGTGTTTAATCCTTTCTGTGCAAGACTGTATGGTATAGTTAATGCCACACAAACTGTAAAGTGTTTAATATTGGTAGTTCATTTTGAAATAAAAATAGCGAAATGTTCGTTAAGAGTTATATTTTTCACTGGATAAAACAGCTGTGATGAGGTGAACACAGAGAAAACCCGACTGCTCCTCCGTGACATTGGGATACAGGTGATACAGGGTTATAACAATTTATCGATAAACACACACCTTGTTCTCTCGCTTTGCGCAGCTGTGGTTTGCTGATCTAATGAAAAACAAAAGACGGGGAGGAGCCGAATTCTGCCGCCGTTTTCTTATCAAATTTAAAGGGGACTGAGATGATAATTTACATGAGCTAATCGCAAAAGTTTTAGGGGGGCTGGCTGAGTAGAAATATAGGGGGGCTATAGCCCCCCTAAAATAGGCCTAGCAACGCCCATGTTTACAGTACTGTAAAACACAAGCCTATACTACCCAACAAAATTATTGTCGCCTATCCAAGTTTTAGGATCAACAAATAATAACTTGACTTCTAGTTGATCATTTAGTATCAGAAGTGTCTTATATGAAAGGCAAAGGCCTCTAGATGATGCTTATTTGAGCACAATAAAATATGACCATGCCTTGATGTTGAATGATTTCATTAGGACAGTAAGGTCTGACTTTGCTTGGACTAAAGTCTCATCACTGAACCTTCAATAATGTCCAGTATAGAATATAAAGTCATGCTGCAGTGGAAACAGAATGAATATTGTGTCTGACTCCATCATGAGCTTGGAGGACTGCATCATACATCTCTGAATGACTCAAATCACTGATTAATAAAGTCATCTGGAATGGTGAAGAAAGCGTTCTTGCAGGACTCCCAGAGTTCATCAAGATTCATCTTCAGTGCCTCCTCCTCCATCTTACCCCAGACATGCTCAATAATGTTCATCTCTGGTGACTGGGCTGGCCAATCCTGGAGCACCTTAACCATCTTTGCTTTCAGGAGCTTTGATGTGGAGGCTGAAGTATGAGAAGGAGCGCTATCCTGCTGGAGAATTGTCCCTCTCCTGTGGTTTGTAATGTAATGGGCAGCACAAATGTCTTGATACCTCAGGCTGTTGATGTTGATCATCCACTCTGCAGATCTCTCGCACGCCCCCATACTGAATGTAAACCCCAAACCATGATTTTTCCCTCACCAAACTTGACTGATTTCTGTGAGAATCTTGGCTCCATGATGGTTCCAGTAGGTCTTCTGCAGTATTTGTGATGATTGGGAAGCAGCTTAACAGATGATTCATCAGAATAATCCACCTTCTGACACTTTTCCAAATGATCAACTAGAAGTCGAGTTATTATTTGCTGCTCTTACAACTGAGATCCTCCACAAGGCTTTTGTCAGGTAGTGCACTCAAAAAATCTAGAAAGGGTTTTGCTATTTTGCTAAACTTGTGTTTTTTTCATGGCAAGGTTGACATTTGCATGGAATTGCTCAGAAGTGTGTTTCCTTAAGCACATTGAAAGGCTCAGGGTTTTGTGTTTATACCGTTTCTGAGTTGGCTAATGGCAGAGTAGGTGCGTCAGACAGGATCATCCCCCTCAGACTGTAATTTAGCTCTTGCACAATCTGATTCTGTTTGAGAGCTGATTCATAACTGCATGTCAGCAAACAACTTGCGGTGAGGACTTGCAGTCGACAGGAAAAAGAGGCCAAAAAAAATTACAGATGAGACATGTGGGAGGCATCTCGTTGGCACATTGGCTTGTTTGTATTTCGTTCCTAGTTTCCGCCGTTTCATCCTTCTCTCACACTCTTTTTCACGATTTCATTGGCTGTCGTCTTGCTTGTTTTTGGTGTGCGCAGCTGAGAGATTTTAAAGTAGGATCTGTTATCTCTGCCGAATGCATTTGGGTTTTTTTATTATTGCAGAGTAGTTGGAATGGAATTGCAAAATAATGACTGTTTTTAAAGACATCCTCACGCTATTGGTTGAGTCAGTGTTGATATGTCAGGACTCATATATACAGAGCTGTGATTAAATGGCGCCAATGTGTTTACACTTTTAATGGAAATCAAATCAAATGGTTTACTTCATTTCTAGAAGTATTTGATCACTGGAAGTCTTTCAAACAAGTACTTCGTGTTTACTAGAGAGAGGTAAATCTTAAAGGGACAGTTCACCCAAAATTGAGAATTGTCATAATTTATTCACACTTCTCTTATTTAAAACCTGTTTGTTTGTTTGTTTGTTTCTTTTCAGGCTGCATGATATTGGAAAAATCTGATATTGTTATAATACATTTTACTGCGATATCAATACAGTTAGGGCGACATGGTGGCTCAGTGGTTAGCACTGTGACCTCACAGCAAGAAGGTCACTGGTTCAAGCCCCGGCTGGGCCAGTTGGCATTTCTGTGTGGAGTTTGCATGTTCTCCTCATGTTGGCGTGGGTTTCCTCTGGGTGCTCACAGTCCAAACACATGTGCTATAGGGGAATTGAATAGACTAAATTAGCCGTAGTGTGTGTGTAATAGGGCTGGGCGATTTTTATTTTTTATTTTATTATTTTTTATTTTTTCGATTAATTCGAATTTACATTTTAAGACGATTTTATTTTTTATAAAATCAAGGAATCGCGATTTTTTTTTTTTTTTTTTTTTTTTTTTTTTTTTTTTTTAATAAAAATATTAAAGCCGCTTTTCCACTATCGTGCCAAACCGTTTTAAACTGTTTGACAACAGTGCAGAATTGTGCTGATTCTGTGTGTTGACGTCGCGGCTCTGTTGATGAGCTCCCACAGCTGGTTTAGCGGAAGCGCGCCAGGGCGGACTGGCCATTGGGAACACTGGGACATTTTCCCGCTAGAGCAACAACAGCCCCGCTGCCAGGGCAACCACAGTCAGCCAGCCAGCCAGCCAGCCAGCCAGCCAGCCAGCTTCGCTAATGTTTCCACGCGCATCATGCTGTTGTTCGCGTCCCCGCAGCCGTCTGTCTCTCCCGCGTGAGCTGCGAGACGGGCGTGTGCGAGGAGAGGAGGCTCGACAGGCGGAGGTGTGGGCAACCAACTTAACTTTCTAGATGTCTTTTAGGCCGTACTCACACTATGTACAGTTGCCTTGAATTGGGCCAGAGCACGCTTGTCCCCCCTCCTGTCTCCCCCGGGGGCTCGCACTCACATAGACATTTAAATATAGATAGATACGGTAATCTTTAATATATACTGGGTGGTGTAGCTACGCACAAATATTTTCTAAAACGTCAAGCAGATATTTGTCTACAGCTCGTTAGTTATTTATGAAGACAAAAAATAATTAAAATAACAAAAATAAAACTATAAAATTACAAAGATAAAAAGAGCATTCTGCTAAATGTAGTCCTTTATATCCTGATATGCTGTGTTGTTTCATTCGTTTTTTTATATTTAACTTGATGCATTCGTTATTTAATGTTTAAATACTAAAATCGTTTAAATGGTTATTTTTTACCATCAAAATGTAGTATATTTTTTAACTTTTGATATAAAACCACTGTTATTTTATTGATTGTTATGAAATAATTTAAGTGCTATATTTTTTATTAGTGAAAGTGCCCGCTCACTTTGACAAGGCCTGTCTAAATATATATTTCTGCCATGCCACTAATACAGATAAACTAGTGTTGCATTATCATTGTTTATTTTTCTGTTATGTACAGAGATTTGAAATATTTATTTCCCCTCCAATGCTTTTCAATCTTCACGTTACATTTTGGTCATTTTCTCTCCAAATAAAATTTGCCCAAAGCTGCACAACATATGACCTCTACATAAATACGGGTGCTGTGATTTCTATTGTAGCTACAGTATGTTTAGCATCCCTATATGAGAGAGTGCCATAACCGTGTTTAGTCACACGGTTGCTTTTCTTTTACAAGTGAGCATGAAAAAAACTAGTTTCGGCATTTATTTAAATTTAAATGAACAAGGTAAGCTGGTAAGGTAGTTACACAGTAAAAAACAAATTAATAAAAAAATACATAAAAAAATCGAAATCGTGAATCAGTCAAACTTTATGAAAAAATCTAGATTTTTTTTTTTGCCATATCGCCCAGCCCTAGTGTGTAAATAAATATAGTTTCACAAGACGGTTTGAATATCTCTATTTGATGTTTTTTTTTGTTTTCAACTTCAGAAAAAATTCTGTCAGTCATTTTTGGGTCATGCAAATGGTTTACGATTGAGAACAGATATGGTCATGCATCCATACAGCGACATGTTTCTCTCTCTGTCAGCTTGACTTTTCTCATCACTCCCACTCACTCTGCTTTTCCTCCTCCTCCTTGTTTCTTTATGCATTGCTCATCTCCTGTGCATGCTTGTGTGAGTGCGTGTCAGTGTTGTTTTCTGGTGAATGGATGCGGTCCAGCTTCAATCTGAGATGTTTTTCTTTTAAATGCAAAGTCTGTGGCTAAAGCAGCAAACAGGAGGACCGAACTCAGTGCTTTCTGTTTGTTTCTGCAGTGTAGTGCTACTTCATAGTTCATGCATAATTCTGTTGACTGTAATTGTGAGGTGAATTTGACTCTGAACACTAGATGATTGGATTTCAGCTGGTGTGCTGAGAGTGACCCAAATATGGGTTGTGCATTTGGACCACTTGAAGCCATTTTTATATTCATTTCATGTCTAGTTTTATATATATATCCCCCATCTCCAACCACAGAGAATGTCGAGGACAACACACACACACACACACACACACACACACACACACACACACTTAATGCACAAATACACATCATTTAACATGTTTATTGCTTAAATTTGCACACATATAATGCCGTTTAAAAGAGTGATTGGTGAGGGGTGTTTTGATATATGCTGAGCACTAGCAAGGAAGTATGCAATTTCGGATGCAGCCAATATCTTTATTTACCATGCACTTTTACAGCTATGTTACAAATATATATTTAAAAACTCTTATTTACTATGGAGCCAGATCGGTTTCAAAAATAATACATTTGCAAAATAAAATTCATATGCAAAGCACAAATTACATTCACAAAGTCCAGTTTCATAAATACAACACACAATTTGTAAAAATAATAAAAATAAAAATCATAGAAGTAAAAATCATAAATATTTTTGCCGAAAATATTGGATTTAGGTATTTATGAATCGTGTTTTGAGATTACGAATTGGATTTGGGCATTTACAAATTGCCTTTTGAACATATGAATTGAATTTGGGTATTTACGAATCATGTTTTGAATTTACAAATTAGATTTGGGCATTTATGAACCGTGATTTGAATTTTTTTATTGGATTTGGGTATTTATAAACCGTAATTTTAATTTACGAATTGGATTTGGGTATTTACGAATCATGTTTTGAATTTACGGATTGGATTTTGCCATTTATGAATCGTGATTTGAATTTACGAATTGGATTTGGGTATTTATGAATTGTTTTTTGAATTTACGAATTAGATTTGGTTATTTGTGAATTGTGTTTTTTAATTTACGAATTGGATTTGGGCATTTATGAATCATGCTTTGAATTTACAAATTGGATTTTGCCATTTATGAATCGTGATTTGAATTTACGAATTGGATTTGGGTATTTATGAATCGGGATTTTAATTTATGAATTGGATTTGGGTATTTATGAATCGTGATTTTAATTTATGAATTGGATTTGGGTATTTATGAATCGTGATTTTAATTTATGAATTGGATTTGTGTATTTATGAATCATGTTTTGAATTTACGAATTGGATTTGGGTGTTTATGAATTGTTTTTTGAATTTTCGAATTGGATTTGGTTATTTATGAATCGTAATTTAAATTTACGAGTTGGATTTGGGTATTTATGAATCATGTTTTTTAATTTACGAATTGGATTTGGGCATTTATGAATCATGCTTTGAATTTACGAATTGGATTTTGCCATTTATGAATCGTGATTTGAATTTATGAATTGGATTTGTGTATTTATGAATCGTGATTTGAATTTACGAATTGAATTTGTGTATTTATGAATCGTGATTTGAATTTACGAATTGGATTTGTGTATTTATGAATCGTGATTTGAATTTATGAATTGGACTTGGGTATTTATGAATCGTGATTTAAATTTATGAATTGGATTTGTGTATTTATGAATAATATTTAGAATTTATGAATTGGATTTGGCAATTTATCAATTGTGTTTTGAATTTATGAATTGGATTTGGGTATTTACGAATCGTGTTTTGAATTTACGAATTGGATTTGTGCATTTATCAATCGTGTTTTGAATTTATGAATTGGATTTGGGTGTTTACGAATCATGTTTTGAATTTACGAATTGGATTTGTGTATTTATTAATCGTGTTTTGAATTTACGAATTGGATTCGTGTATTTATTAATCGTGTTTTGAATTTATGAATTGGATTTGTGAATTTATTAATCGTGTTTTGAATTTACTAATTGGATTTGTGTATTTACGAATCGTGTTTTGAATTTACTAATTGGATTTGGCTATTTATCAATCGTGTTTTGAATTTATGAATTGGATTCGTGTATTTATCAATCGTGTTTTGAATTTATGAATTGGATTCGTGTATTTATGATAAATGTGAATTGTGTTGTAGATGTATGAATTATATTTTGTAAATGTATTATTTTTGAGACTGATCTGACTCCATAATTTCCTGCTCTTTTAAAGATGCATAACTTCTGATGTTCAATGTTAAATCAGTGTTTTTGAGCAGAACAGTTTGAGAATGACAATCACACACCACTGTTTTCCCCTGTGGTTTTACACAGCGCTGCTGCATTGCATTCTCTGTTTGTTGCACACACGCATGCATCCACTCAAACACACATTTCTCCTTCCTCGGTATTGTGTGCTGTTCTCCTCCTCCAGTTTTAACTGCTCAGACAGTTAAATAATTCAGTACTTTAAGCTCAGCTTGTAAATAACGTGAGCCCACATATTGCACTGCAGCAATCTCTGTTTAATTTAATACAGCTCGCTGCATTTATAATTGCAAAAAAAAAAAACGGTCCTCTTTAATGCAAATGTTTCAATTATAAATGACACATGTACACACGCTGGAACACATAGTTTTAATTATAACGTGCTTCAGCGGGAACTAATGAGATTTATTTCCTTTGCTGAGTTATGGCATTGCTCAAACCGTTTTCTTCCCATGAGCCTGTGCGTTTGTGCTCCACACACTGTGTTTGTCTTGTTTGATTGCACTAAGTGGTTGTATATCTATCTACTGATGGTTTATTACAGGGCTTGCAATGCAGCGCTATATTCAAATGCCTTATTGGTTACTTTTCTGCAATTAATTTAGTCCCAACCGCTCTGCTCTGCTGTAATTCACCCACAAATGTAAACTGTGTGTGGAGTTTGCATGTTCTCCCCGTGTTGGCGTGGGTTTCCTCCGGGTGCTCCAGTTTCTCCCACAGTCCAAAGACATGCGCTATAGGGGAATTGAATAAGCTAAATTGACTGTAGTGTATGAGTGTGTGTGTGTGTGTTTGAATGTGAGAGTGTATAGGTGTTTCCCAGTACTAGGTTGCAGCTGAAAGGGCATCTGCTGTGAAAACATATGATGGAATAGTTGGCGGTTCATTCCGCTGTGGTGACCTCTGATAAATAAGGAACTAAGTCGAAGGAGAATTAATAAATTTAGGCAGGAAATATTATTTCATGACCCAACAAATCCGAATAAGGACATTAAAATCTGACAAATCTTACACAACACACACTACATCATCATAATTAATTACACAGTTAAAAACATCAGCTCGAAAATAATCTCCAAATGCATTCCAACAAACATCAACAACTGTGCATCAACATCCTATTTCTTACAACAACAACACACACACACACACACACACACACACACACACACACACACACACACACACACACACACACACACACACACACACACACACACACACACACAATGACGAACAAATTTCCATGAGCTTTATTGAGCAGATGAAGAGCCTGTGATTCAGCTAAACGGGTTAATGCCACATTAATGCTGTTGTTGCAGTTCGACCCCTGCATTGATTTGCATGAGCCGCTCGCTCACTCGCTCGCGTGGGATAAATATTTTCCCTTCAGCGTCTGTCGCGAGTCGACCCCGAGAGCCAAACACACTGCATTTCACTCCCAGCTAACAATGCCTGATGGCCAGTGACTCTCTGGACCTCCGACACGCACAAAAGCAGAGAGACAAAGAGTGAGAATGAGAGAATGAGGCATGGATGAATACGGGGCTTCAGAAGGGGTCAGTGTGTGTGTGAGTGTGTGTGATGCCACATTCCTGACAGACACGCAAACGCTTCATGCATTGCTGACCTGCGCCATGGAGACCAAAAATTGCTCAAGTCAAGAGTTACAGTCTTATTTCTAGCCAAAAATCATGTTGATCTTGGTTTAAGAATACAATGCTTTACAAGATCAGATTGTGTATGATTATTATTATTATTTATGAGTGCTGGGCAAAGATTAATCGCCATTAAACGGATCCAAAAGAAAAGTTTGTTTTGACATCATATATACATGTGTGTGTGTTGTATATCCAGTTGAAACCAAAAGTTTACATACACACTAAAAAAAAGGAACAACCATTTTTAAAAAATGTCTGATGGTAAATCACTAAACGTTTATTATTTTAGCTCTGTTAGGATTACCTAAATCAGGGGTGTCCAAACTCGGTCCTGGAGGGCCGATGTCCTGCATATTTTAGTTCCAACCCCAATTAAACACACCTGAACCAGCTAATCAAGCTGTTTCTAGGTGTACTAGAAACTTCCAGGCAGGTGTGTTAAAGGACGTTGGAGCTAAACTGTGCAGGACACCAGGCCTCCAGGACCGAGTTTGGACACCCCTGACCTAAATCATATACATTTGCTAAATGCCAGAATAATGAGAGAATTTTTTTTGAGAATTTTTTTATTCTTCTATTTTCTTCTATTGTCCAGTTTTGGTGAGCCTGTGTGAATTGTAGCCTCAGTTTCCTGTTCCCAGCTGACAGGAGTGGCACCCGGTGTGGTCTTCTGCTGCTGTAGCCCATCCGCCTCAAGGTTGGACGTGTTGTGTGTTCAGAGATGCTCTTCTGCAGACCTAGGTTGTAACGAGTGCTTATTTGAGTTAGTAATGGGCGATATAAACGATACAAAATTGGCCTACGATAGAGATTTTAATTCTATTGCACTATCGCGATAATGCATGTTTGATGACGCAATCTACCCGCGAAATTAAGACCAAAGCCGGCCACGTATCCAATCTAGACTTTACCCCATTCGGTGCTATGCATTGCTTAGCAACGTATACAAAACAATGTAAAGACCGCTTGACGTGAAAGTAAATAAAAATGCCGCTATATTAATGTGCATATCGCATTTCCGGCCGGCCGCGTATCCAATCTAGACTTTACCAACCGGACATGTCCGAGATTCTGCTTTTGCTTTCGATATTAATTGCATTCATTTTTGCATTACTTTATACACAAACTTTGGCTGGTGCATCTCAATCTCTCAGCAGCACCAACACTGCAGCAGACAGAGGGAGAGGGAGAGAGAGAGAAAGCAGATTTGATCTGTCAGTGGTGCTCACTAAAAAGAAACAAACTTTTTTTAAAATTTGTTTGTTAAATAAAAATAAGAAATCAATAAGAAATTATTCTGTTGCTGAAGGTCATTAAAGTTATATAGAAAAGATGGTGTTACTTTGGGGCAGAAGGAAAGAATGAAAGAATTTTCTTTATTTAAAATAGCCATGCCTAATACTGGAAGTATAGCCCTAATTCACAGTGTCCGTTCCTTTATTAACAAGACGCCAGTTTTAATTTCATTAGGAGATCAAAATTTTTAAAAACCAAAAGCGTTATTTTAGGCTCCAGGTTTGAAATTTGTTTTTATTTAAAGTATCTGCAATACACAATTTTATTTGACTAACTAAAACTGGAAGTAATTTCAGTACAGTGTAAGTTCCTTAACTAAAAAGACACCAGTTTTTTTGTTCTCTGCAACTTGGCATTTAGGAACCAAGGACTTAAAAGAAAAGTCTTTCTTTCTAAAAGGCACTACATTTAGTTTATTTATCTGCAACATTGTGTTGTTTAATTACAGTTTTGCTTTTGCACAATAAATGTTCTCAAAACGACATGCAACGTTTCTTTATTTCTTAAATTGTTCTGAAATGGTTCTATTATAATTTATATATCGCAATATATATCGTTATCGCAGGGGGCTGCAATGTATATCGCAATATGGATTTTAGGCCATATCGCCCATCCCTAATTTGAGTTACTGTTGCCTTTCTATCAGCTGGAACCAGTGTGGCCATTCTCCTCTGACCTCTGCCATCAACAAGGCATTTGCGCCCACAGAACTGCCACTCACTGGATATTTCCTCATTGTCGGATCATTCTCTGTAAACCCTAGAGATGGTTGTGCGTGAAAATCCCAGTAGATCAGCAGTTTCTGAAATACTCAGACCAGCCCGTCTGGCACCAACAACCATGCCACGGTCAAAGTCACTTAAATCCCCTTTCTTCTCCATTCTGATGCTCGCTTTGAACTGCAGCAGATTGTCTTGACCATGTCTACATGCCTAAATGCATTGAGTTTCTGCCATGTGATTGGCTGATTAGACATTTGTGTTAATAAGCAGTTAGACAGGTGTACCTAATAAAGTGGCCGGTGAGTGTATATCACTTTGCTCATTAAACTCAGAGAATGAATGAATGAATGAGTGATGCCGTGTTCTTCCACCCTCCTGTGTTTCTCACGGCTGGAGAATGCTGTACATCTGGTCGGATGATCTGATTTTTGGGATGGTCCCAGTTTGCACCGGTGCATATTTCTCCGGCCGTGACCTGCTCGCTCCTTTCACTTCTCATCTGAGGGTTTGTGGCTGGTGTTTGGCCGCCGTACAGGAGATTCTCCGGCCCGCCTTGGCTGTGTGAGTGGATAAACGGGTCATGCCAGCCAGACGGAAACAAAGAACCAGGCCAAATCTGTCCGTCATTGGCAGCTGCTCTGCAAACACACCCACAGAAAACACACACACTCCATGTGGAGAGATGGGAAACTGGTCTCGGTCAACAGTGGTGGGAGTTTACAGTGCGATGAGCTGATTATTGATTCTGAATAAACCCACTTTGGCTGCTGTTTTGTTCTGTGCAGACAGACATTAGGACTGTGAAATAATATAGTCCATGTGTAAAAGTTAGTACGCCTTAGGCTTCTGCTGGGATCCGTTTTTCTTGTTGCTATTAATTGCTGAAGCTTTTATCACGTTAAGAGTATAGCTTATAGCAATATGCTAAGTATATTTTGGTTATTATTTATACCTGTTAAAGTAATCTTTCAAAGTAATTGTAATTCAGTTTTTGGGTGAACTTGCTCTGGGCTTCTGCTGGTTTCACATTTCTTGTTGTGATTAATCGCTGAAGCTTTTATCACGTTAGAGTATAGCAATATGCTAAGTTTGCTTTGGTTATTATTATACTTTGTAAAGTAATCATAATTAAATTTTTGGGTGAACTTGCTCTTTAACCTCAACTTTGTCCTGAATGTTTCAATCATGTCATCAAAAAGAGTCTGACTGCAGTTTGAGGGTTATTCGTCCTGTAAAGCGTGTGTGTGTGTGTGTGTGTGTGTGTGTGTGTGTGTGTGTGTGTGTGTGTGTGTGTGTGTGTGTGTGTGTGTGTGTGTGTGTGTGTGTGTGTGTGATCAGTCCTGTAAAGCCTCTGCTCATGTTTGAGATGTGTATATATATATGTGTGTGTGTGTGTGTTGTACTTTCGCAGGATTGGCTGTTTTTTTCCAACCCCGGCTTATTGGAAATATGTGCCCATGGCTGGAAATATGTGCCCATGGCTGGAAATATGTGCCCATGGCTACATTTTTTAAGAACCAAGAAATATGGACCCTGAACTGCGTTGTCTTGCATTTATTTTGTTTTCGTAAATCCGCCGTGTAAATTTGACAATTTCAAATACGTTACTAAATTAAAATAATAATAATAATCTATTGTTTTGTCATTCTAGCCATTTTTCTATCTATCGTTATAGCTGTCGTTCTATCTATTTTGTTGTTCTAGCTGTCTTTCTATCTATCATTCTATCGTTCTAGCTATCATTCTATATATTGTTTTGTTGTTCTAGCTATCATTCTATATATTGTTTTGTTGTTCTAGCTATCTTTCTACCATTCTATTATACTAGCTGTCTTTCTATCTGTCGTTCTATCATTCAATCATTCTAGCTATTGTTCTGTC
Organism: Danio kyathit; assembly: GCA_903798195.1. Lineage (NCBI taxonomy): Eukaryota > Metazoa > Chordata > Actinopteri > Cypriniformes > Danionidae > Danio > Danio kyathit. Next base: position 3,088,877 of record LR812524.1, on the reverse strand, counting down.
TATTGTTTTTGTCATTCTATCTATCATTCTAGCTATCTTACTATCTATCATTCTAGCTATCGTTCTATCTATCACTTTAGCTATCGTTCTATCTATCACTTTAGCTATCATTCTAGCTATCGTTCTATCTATCACTTTAGCTATCATTCTAGCTATCGTTCTAGCTATCATTCTAGCTATCGTTCTATCTATCGTCCTACCAATTGTTCTAGCTATCGTTCTATCTATCATTCTAGCTATCGTTCTATCTATCGTTCTATCTATCATTCTAGCTATCGTTCTATCTATCGTTCTATCTATCATTTTAGCTATCGTTCTATCTATCATTCTAGCTATCGTTCTATCTATCATTCTAGCTATCGTTCTATCTATCGTTCTATCATTCTAGCTATCGTTCTATCTATCGTTTTATCTATCATTTTAGCTATCGTTCTATCTATCATTTTAGCTATCGTTCTATCTATCATTTTAGCTATCGTTCTATCTATCACTTTAGCTATCGTTCTATTTATCATTTTAGCTATCGTTCTATCTATCATTCTAGCTATCGTTCAATCTATCACTCTAGCTATCGTTCTATTTATCATTCTAGCTATCGTTCTATTTATCATTTTAGCTATCGTTCTATTTATCATTTTACCTATCGTTTTATCTATCATTCTAGCTATCGTTCTATTTATCATTTTACCTATCGTTCTATCTATCATTCTAGCTATCGTTCAATCTATCATTCTAGCTATCGTTCTATTTATCATTTTAGCTCTATTTATCATTTTAGCTATCGTTCTATCTATCATTCTAGCTATCGTTCTATCTATCATTTTAGCTATCGTTCCATTTATCATTCTAGCTATCGTTCCATCTATCATTCTAGCTATCGTTCTATCTATCATTCTAGCTATCTTCATATCTATCATTCTGGCTATCTGTCTATGTATGATTCTAGCTATTGTTCTATCTATCATTATATTGTTCTAGCTATCTTCATATCTAATTATATCGTTCTAGCTATGGTTCTATCTATCAATTGTTTTGTTGTTCTAGCTATCATTCTATCATTCTAGCTATCTTCATATCTATCATTCTAGCTATCTTCATATCTATCATTCTAGCTATTGTTCTAGCTATGCCTCTATCTATTGTTTTGTTGTTCTACCTATCTTTCTATCATTCTATCATTCTAGCTATCTTCATATCTATAATTATATCATTCTAGCTATCGTTCCATCTATCTATTGTTTTGTTCTAGCTATCTTTCTATCATTATATCGTTCTAGCTATCTTTCTATCTATCATTCTATCGTTCTAGCTATTGTTACGTCTATAGTTTGTTGTTTTAGCTATCTATCTAACATTCTATCGTTCTAGCTATTGTTACATCTATTGTTTTGTCGTTCTAGCTATCTTTCTATCTACTATTCATTCGTTCCAACTATTATTCTTTTGCTTTGTCGTTCTAGCTATCTTTTTTATTTATCATTCTAGCTATCGTTCTATCTATCATTCTATTGTTCTAGCTATTGTTCTATCTATTGTTTTGGCATTCAAGCTATCTTTCTATTTATCATTCTATTGTTCTAGCTATTGTTACGTCTATAGTTTTGTCGTTCTAGCTATCTTTCTATCTACTATTCTATCGTTCTAGCTATTGTTACGTCTATAATTTTGTCGTTCTAGCTATCTTTCTATCTACCATTCTATCGTTCTAGCTATTGTTACATGTATTGTTTTGTCATTCTAGCTATCTTTCTATCTACTATTCATTCGTTCCAACTATTATTCTATTGTTTTGTCGTTCTAGCTATCTTTTTTATTTATCATTCTAGCTATTGTTCTATCTATCATTCTATTGTTCTAGCTATTGTTACGCCTATAGTTTTGTCGTTCTAGCTATCTTTCTATCTACTATTCTATCGTTCTAGCTATTGTTACGCCTATAGTTTTGTCATTCTAGCTATCTTTCTATCTACTATTCTATCGTTCTAGCTATTGTTACGTCTATAATTTTGTCGTTCTAGCTATCTTTCTATCTACCATTCTATCGTTCTAGCTATTGTTACATGTATTGTTTTGTCATTCTAGCTATCTTTCTATCTACTATTCATTCGTTCCAACTATTATTCTATTGTTTTGTCGTTCTAGCTATCTTTTTTATTTATCATTCTAGCTATTGTTCTATCTATCATTCTATTGTTCTAGCTATTGTTACGTCTATAGTTTTGTCGTTCTAGCTATCTTTCTACTATTCTATCGTTCTAGCTATTGTTACGCCTATAGTTTTGTCGTTCTAGCTATCTTTCTATCTACTATTCTATCGTTCTAGCTATTGTTACGTCTATAGTTTTGTCGTTCTAGCTATCTTTTTTATTTATCATTCTAGCTATTGTTCTATCTATCATTCTATTGTTCTAGCTATTGTTACGTCTATAGTTTTGTCGTTCTAGCTATCTTTCTACTATTCTATCGTTCTAGCTATTGTTACGCCTATAGTTTTGTCGTTCTAGCTATCTTTCTATCTACTATTCTATCGTTCTAGCTATTGTTACGTCTATAGTTTTGTCGTTCTAGCTATCTTTGTCTACCATTCTATCGTTTTAGCTATTGTTACATCTATTGTTTTGTCATTCTAGCTATCTTTCTATCTACTATTCATTCGTTCCAACTAATATTCTATTGTTTTGTCGTTCTAGCTATCTTTTTTATTTATCATTCTAGCTATCGTTCTGTCTATCATTCTATTGTTCTAGCTATTGTTCTATCTATTGTTTTGGCATTCAAGCTATCGTTCTATCAATTTATTTACTGTTTTGTCATTCTAGCTATTGTTCTATAGTTGTAGCTATCTATCTATTGTTCTATCTTTGTAGCTATCATTCAATCGTTCTATCTATTGTTTTGTCATTCTAGCTCATTTCTGACCATTTCAAATACGTTAGTAAATTAAAATAAAATAATTCAGTAAAATCTTACTTAAATTACTAAACCTACTTCAGTTCAGGTTATTTTCAAGTTATTACTAATATTTAATTGTATCAAAGTTATCTTTATATTGAGTTAATTCACTAAACATTTGCACAATTACACTGAATTAACTTTTTCTTAATAAAAAAATGCCTTATCTATCAGAAGGCATGTAGTAGATTGTGTTCATCTGGGTTTTCATTAATGTTTTGATCATTTAGAGGAATTAAAAATGTGTGTATGGATCATTCAAGTCAATGATTATTTATAAAGCGCTTTTTAAAAACAACTAGTGTTTACCAAAACGCTTTACAAGCATACGCCATCTAAAACAAAGGACAAATAAAACCACCATGATTCTCATATTGTATTAAAAGCCACAGGTAGGTAATGGGTAGAAATGGACTAGAATATGATGCAGTAAATTCAGTTATTCATGCATTTTAGTTTTTTTAGTATTAGTTGCATGAGTTTTTGTGGTCGCAGGGTGCCAGACAATCACATTGCAAGCGGCTTGATTTCACGGCTGGAGGTTTGCATGAGAAATCAGCGTGTTGATTGCGCTGGTATCAGACAGCTGATTGCTGAAGACACTGCAGAGGAACCACACATGCAGAACTCTGATCATAAATGCGTCTGATTGAATGATATTCGTAGAAGGAGATGATGAGAGAGCAAAGATGAAACCTTCATGTGTTCTGAAATTTTTTTGTGGGCTTAGGATGGTATAATTTTTTTTTGTTGCACTGAGAATGTTTACATGTTGTGTTCGATTAAAACATAAATCCATATATTTGGGTCTATCTAACTTCTAACTATTGTTCTGTCTATATTCTATCCATTGTTTTTTCCATCTTCTATCATTTGTTCGTTCGTTCTATTGTTTGTTTGTTCTTTCTATTGTTTGTTCGTTCATTTGTTTTTGTTGTTCATTTGTTTGTTCGTTTGTTTGTTCGATTTGTTAGTTTGTTCTATTGTTTGTTTGTTTGTTCTATTTTTTTTGTTCGTTCATTCGTTCTATTGTTTGTTTGTTTGTTTGTTCGCTCGTTTGTTTGTTCGTTCTGTTGTTTGTTTGTTAGTTTGTTTGTTCGTTCTATTGTTTGTTTGTTTGTTTGTTCTATTGTTTGTTTTTTTCGTTCTATTTGTTTGTTTGTTCATTTGTTCTATTGTTTATTCGTTCGCTCTATTGTTTGTTTGTTCATTTGCTCTATTGTTTGGTAGTTCGTTCTTTTGTTTGTTTGTTTGTTCGTTCTTTTGTTTGTTTGTTTGTTCATTCTATTGTTTGTTTTTTTGTTAGTTTTATTTGTTTGTTTGTTCTATTGTTTGTTTGTTCGCTCTATTGTTTGTTCGTTCACTCTATTGTTTGTTCGTTCACTCTATTGTTTGTTCTATTGTTTGTTTGTTCGCTTTATTGTTTGTTTGTTCACTCTATTGTTTGTTTGCTCACTCTATTGTTTGTTCTATTGTTTGTTTGTTCATTCGCTCGTTTGTTTGTTTGTTCGCTTGTTTGTTTGTTTGTTCGTTCGTTCGTTTGTTTGTTTGTTCGTTCGCTCGTTTGTTTGTTCGCTCGTTTGTTTGTTCGCTCGTTTGTTTGTTCGTTCTATTGTTTGGTCGTTCACTCTATTGTTTGTTTGTTTGTTCATTCTATTGTTTGTTTTTTTGTTAGTTTTATTTGTTTGTTTGTTCTATTGTTTGTTTGTTCGCTCTATTGTTTGTTCGTTCACTCCATTGTTTGTTCGTTCACTCTATTGTTTGTTCTATTGTTTGTTTGTTCGCTTTATTGTTTGTTCGTTCACTCTATTGTTTGTTCGTTCACTCTATTGTTTGTTCTATTGTTTGTTTGTTCATTCGCTCGTTTGTTTGTTCGTTCGCTTGTTTGTTTGTTCGTTCGTTTGTTTGTTTGTTCGTTCGCTCGTTTGTTTGTTTGTTCGCTCGTTTGTTTGTTCGTTCTATTGTTTGGTCGTTCACTCTATTGTTTGTTTGTTTGTTCATTCTATTGTTTGTACATTCGTTCGTTCATTCGTTTTATTGTTTGTTTGCTCATTCATTCTATTTTTTGTTCAATTGTTCTATTTCTATTGTTCTATTTATTGTTTTTTCTAGCTATCATTCGATCATTATACCTATTGTTTTGTTCTAGCTATCATTTTATCTCTCTGTTTTTGTCGTTCTAGCTATCTTTCCATCTATTGTTATAGCTATCATTCTATCGTTTTAGCTGTCTTTCCATTTATCATTTTAGCTATTGTTTTGTTGTTCTAGCTATCGATCTGTCTATTTTGTCATTCTAATTATCGTTCTTTAGTTTATCTATCGTTCTATCATTCTAGTTATTGTTCTATTGTTCTAGATATCATTCTATATATTGTTCTGTCATTCTAGCTATCATTCTGTTGTTCCATAATTTTATCTATTGTTTTGTCGCTTTAGCTGTTGTTCTATCTATTGTTTTGTCATTCTAGCTATTGTTCTGTCATTTTATCTATTGTTCTATCATTCTAGTTATCGTTCTCTATTGTTTTGTCGTTCTAGCTATCATTCTGTCTATTGTTTTGTCGTTACAGCTATCGTTCCATCTGTTGTAGTCGTTCTAGCTATCGTTCTATCTATTGTTTTGATCTATCGTTCTATTGTTTTGTTGTTCTTTCTATTGTTGTGTCGTTCTAGCTATTTTTTTCATATTAGCTATTATTAGTTCTATTAGTACATATTAGTTCTATCTATCGTTTTTTCATTCTGTCTGTCGGACTGTGTTTGTATGTTGTTAGCATTTTTCGTTTGTTTTACAAGTAGCTTAGGAGTTATTTAAATTGGGTGCAGCAAAATTATCATAAACTATCATAATCTTCATCTTCAGTGTCCCAACACAGTATGTGTACACCTGTTTCTCATGTAAATGTTGATGTTAAAGAAAAGGGAAAAAACCCTCAGTGTTGCATATAAGCATGTAAATAAAAACCGCTCCGACTCCTCAGACCTTGCGTGTGCTTTAGGGTTAGCGGTGAAGAAGTTGAGCTGGTTCGTCTGGTTGAGTCACTGTTTGGCGGTTTATCAGCCGGTCGGATTATCACAGGTGCAGATCTGCAACTCCGTGTTTAAAGATGAAAACAAAACATACTCGCACTATTGTGATTCTGTAGGTTATATAGTATTTATAGTAAATGCTGTAGTGGTTTTGCATCATATTATAGTAAAGTACTTGAATTAATCTGTTGAAATGATTCTTTAACTGCTATGCTATCACAACAACTTTTAATAATATAAACAAATGACCCAATACTGTAGTATATTATGCAATACACCACAGATTACTATAATAAAAGGTCAAGTATACTACAGTATTTATTGCAGTTTATCAGTTCACTATAGTCGATAATGCTACAGTATCCTGGAGCATTCATTAACAAATATTATAATGTATATAGAATGTAAATGCACAAATTACTTAAGTATTTTTTTAATGTGGGTCGTTTCTCACAGACGTGTAAATAACGTGAAATCATTACAAGTGCATATGATGTAAATGACTTAAGTTGTTAAGCAAATTCAACCACACTTGAATGCATTTTAAGGTTACTTAATTAAAATCTCCATAAGGTACTACTACCCTTAAAAGGCTGGGTTATTTCATGAAATATATGTATATTATCATTTATTCATTCATTTTCCTTCGGCTTAGTTCCTTTATTTATCAGGGGTCGCCACAGTGGAATGAACCGCCAACTATTCCAGCATATATTTTACGCAGCGCATGCCCTTCAAGCCACAACCCAGTACTGGGAAACACCCATACACACTCATACACTACGGACAATTTAGTTCACAGGTGTCAAACTCAGTTCCTGGAGGGCCGGAGCCCTGCACAGTTTAGTTCCAACCCTAATTAATCACACCTGATCAAACTAATTGAGTCCTTCAGGCTTGTTTGAAACCTGCAGGTAAGTGTGTTGAAGCAGGGTTGGAACTAAACTGTGCAGGGCTGCGGCCCTCCAGGATCTGAGTTTGACACCCCTGATTTAGTTCATCAATAGCGCATGTGTTTGAACTGTGGGGGAAACCCACGCCAACATGGGGAGAACATGCAAACTCCACACAGAAATGCCATTATTAGTTAAGCAATAACTTGGGTAACACTTTATTTTGATGGTTCATTTGAGTATTAGTAGACTGTCTGCTTAATATCTGTTGATACCGCTCCTTCAACAGACATTTAACTGGCTATAAGAGACTTTGCAAGTACATGTCAACTTACACTAACCCTAATCCCAACCCCAACCTAACAGTCTACTTATAATCTGATGAGAATTAGTTGCAATGTTACTTAAATTCAACAAATGGACCATCAAAATAAAGTGTGACTATAACTTGTGTTATTTTACCGATCAGGAATAATAATAATAATAATAATAATAAAGAGAGAGTTAAAAAAATCTATACATTTTATTTAGTTATTTATTTTATTCAGTTAACAATTTATTTATTTTGTATTTATTTTTTATACACTGTAAAACCCAGTAGTCAAACTTATCAAATGAAATGAGTTAACACACAATTTACTGAAAGTTATTTCTACTCATTTGAATAGAGTTTTGAATTCAGTGTGGAAGTTAAAGAGTAACTATTCTGAGCCTTCATTAATATCTGAGTGCATATAACTCATTGTGCTTGATTTAATTCACTTGGTATTTACAGTGCATGCATATTTCCAGATTTGGACTTTTTATTGGCATCATTATGATGCTCTTGAGAGTTTTTAAGCTGTTTGGATTCAGGTGTGTTCATAATCGCAGCAATTTCACGGCTTTAAACTTCTCAGTCTCCATTTCCCTCCTCTAATTGTGTGTGACATCATCGCCTTTCTCTGTCGCAATCAACAGCTGCTTTAAACGCGCACACACACACACAGACAAATACACGCACGTACAGACAGATACACACTCTCTCTTAACTCAACTCTCTCTCTGTCTTTCTGACATACACACGTGCACGCTCTCTCTCTCTCTCTCTCTCTCTCTCTCTCTCTCAAATCTGCAATTCAATTTGCAGCAGTTTAATTTGTGTTTAAGATGCAAATGTAGCCTTTCTGATAATGAGAATGCTAAACAGAGAGGAGGGAGTCCAGAGACACGCTCGCACACTCATTCATTAGCTCACTGTAATCATGTCAACACACACACACACACACACACACACACACACACACCAATCCACAGCAAATGAGAGCGAATAGAATTATCTGTCTGTAAAGGTCACGCAGCGACAGCAGAGACGGCAAGAAAACAAATCAGATGGAAAATTTCACGGTTTGACTGTTGGGTACTCGGCTAGTGTTTATAATTATTTCCCTAATGATGTTGAACAGATTCAGGAATTTTTCACAGTATTTCCTATAATATTTTTTCTTCTGGAGAAAGTCTTATTTGTTTTATTTCGGCTAGAATAAAAGCAGTTTTTAATTTTTTAAAGCCATTTTAAGGTCAATATTATTAGCCCCTTTAGGCAATATATATTTTTGATTGTCTGCAGAAGAAACCACTGTTATACAATGACTTGCCTAATTCCCCTAACCTGCCTAGTTAACCTAATTAACCTAGTTAAGCCTTTAAATGTCACTTTAAGCTGTATAGAAGTGTCTTAAAGAATATCTAGTCAAATATTATTTACTGTCATCATGGCAAAGATAAAATAAATCAGTTATTAGAGATGAGTTATTAAAACTATTATGATTAGAAATGTGTTGAAGAAATCTGCTCTCTGTTAAACAGAAATTGGGGGGAAAAGGATCGCTAATAATTCAGGAGGGTTAATAATTCTGACTTCAACTGTATAGTTATTTTCAGTGCCTTATTTGTAAATTGCGAGGTCCCGGAACACATCAGAGTAATGGTAACAGCATGTTACCCGAGGATGGAGAGGTGTCGCGTGTGAAAGTGGAAAGCGGGAGAGAGGGGGGGTGATGTTGGATGGCAGAGGGGTGGTTGAGTGGGAGGTTGTCGCGGACGAAAGTGAAGAAGATTGGGGAGTCGTGGAAGAAAGTGAACAGCGGACGAGGGAGGAGGGCGGTTGAGGAGGGGGGTCGGTAAAATGAGGTGCCGGATCAGATTTCAGAAGTGCCGGATCCAGCGTGTTCCGGCACAAATTAAGCCCTGGTTATTTTCCTCCCTGTAAATAAGGAAAGGGAAATAAATACAATAGAATAAAAATATGAAACAAACTGTGTTTCAAGCCGCTTCACTGTAAGAAAAAAACTGTAATCATAGCTACTAAAGTCTTTCAGTCAAGAGCAGTGAGGGATTTAGTCCTTTTGTTGTTTGATTAATGATAAAAACAGTCGGCAGCAGGAATATTGTGCGCTGTCACTTTAAGAGCTGTACGGTTCTGATTAAAGGTTTGTATTTCACGTGTCTTTTAATTCTCAACTCGTTTGTTTATTACACAAATGAGGGTTAATATGAATAATCACTAAACACCGCATTTTGACACAAATGTGCATATATTTGACCATTAAAGCACTCACATTAAGATGACTTTAGATGTGTGTGTGCTCGTTTCTGAGGCTGAGCGCACACACACACAACAGCATGCCATCTCTCTCGCGCTTTTAAACACATGAATGATTCGAATGTTCATAAATGAATGATGCGCATCCCGCGCTGCAAACGTTACATTACAGCACATGCTTTTAGTCACGTGGAACTGAGCTTTGCAGAGCAACAAATGTGTACAACTGGAAAGAAGCGGTATATGATGCAGTAATCATTTCATCTCGATTAATGTTTTTTTATAATCGTTAGAAGTAGGGTTGGGCTGATAGACGATGCCATTGTCCATCGCCGATGGCTGATAAACTTCACGATGCTGAGCCGCCATCACGATCCATCGCCCCACATTTATATTGATATATAACTTATTATTTGCATGTCATCTTAATAGCAATAACGGTCTTTTCATGAGCTGTGTTAAATTTTACATATAGCTGCCGCTTGCATGGCTGACAGCATGGTGAGGATTAAATGAAGGATTATACAGCACCTCTCGCGCTTAAAATGTGTGGATTCAGTGGCAAACGCTGTTACCTGCAAACCCCGTCCCACAGACTGTACAGTGAATGGCTTTAGTTATTTTCATAGCGGACTTGAAGCCACTGGAAGTCTTTTATCCACTCTTGGAAAAGTCTAAACGGTGGATTAACATTCAGCACATGATCACTAATAAGATGTGCCATTATTAGTAACTTTAGGTGCTTTCTAAAACTAAATCTGTCAGTGTTATTTTCATTCTCTCATCTTCAGAGCTTCACATTTTCGCGGTTGTAGTTTCTGTCATCTGAAGGCAGAAGGCGTTGACTGAGTGATTGACAGCTGATATTAACCAATCCATTCGTGTTCAGTTCTAGAGCAGTGGGCCAATAAGAAGAACACAAAGGCGGGGCAAGCATTGCGGGTTTTTTACTTCAGCAAATTCACATAACAACTGCTTTAATCTGTTCCTGAGCGCTGCATTTGGTGTTTTTAGGTGCAAAGATGTATGCATTCTGCATAAATGTCTCCTAAATCTGCGCACGCGGTGAGGATTTTGCAGTGAAAACAGGTCACACGGCAACAATTTATGCACTCGCACAAATGCTTCCAAATATATTTTTAGGTCGCATAAAATTTCGGGTGCAAATGCGACAAAAACGGTTGAGCCCTAGCATCTTTACTTGTTATTATTTCCTCATAATAATAATAATAATAATAATATTAATAAAATAAGGAAGTTATCATCAATCACAATACAAATTACAGTGAACTCAAAACCAACTCTCGTCTTCTCCAGCAGCTGTGGGATAAAGCCATTATACCGACACAGATCACTCCGCCTATTCATGCAAGAGTCCCGCGGAATAAAGTGATTGACAGGTGGTAATTTGTGTGTAACTTTATTTATGGTTTGGTCATGGGTAAAGCAAAGACCATGTGGGTCAAGTAGTGAAAACAGTAGGTTACAATTAATTAATTCGTTATGAATTGATCGATATTTAACAACAATCACCCCCGCCTATGACGACGATGCTATCGTCCATCGTGATGTTTCACATTAGACATCGTACGATGCCAAATTGGTCAACATCGCCCAACCCTAGTTAGAAGCCAAAATCGAAATCGAAACCGAATTTTTGATTAATTGCACAGCCCTAGTCACCACAACATTGCAGATCTACTTATCCACAAAAACATTGCTGCAACACAAAATTGAAAACAAACATGTCTTCCACAATAATACAAATCTCCTTGCCAAAGCTCCTTGTATACAAAAAAAAAAAACAGTAACACTTTAAAATAACAGAACATAAATAATAATGATGTACTAATATTTAAAATAAACATTAATCTTATGGAAAACATTAGTTTGAGCTAAATGTAACTAACATGACCTGTTAAAGTCATGACTTTACTTGGAGGGGCACATTATTCGTTTCCTTTGCCACAGCGGAATGAACCGCCAACTATTCCACCATATGTTTTACACAGCAGATGCTCTTCCAGCTGCAACCCAGTACTGGGAAACACCCATACACTCTCACATTCTCACACACACTCTCATACACTATGGCCAATTTAGTTAATCAGTTCCCCTATAGCGCGTGTGTTTAGACTTGTGGGGGAAACCGGAGCACCCGGAGGAAACCCACGCCAACACGGGGAGAACATGCAAACTAATAAAACGTGTAGAAGTTGACTTTTAAAAACGTTTTCGCTGAACATATTTAAACCCACAAATACATTTTTAAACCGCAGAGAGCGATAGAGACGTGTGAGTGAATGCAGCATTTAGCCCGTTTGACTGGTTTATCATTCACTCTCTCGGCGTGTCGTGAATATGCATGTATGCAAATGAGCACACGTGTGTATATATGCAGATCATGTTGTGGTGGTGAGTTTGTGTGCGTCTCTCCTGCTCCACTGTTAGATAATGACAGTCTGCTGTGACTGAAAGAACTTGAGCTGGGTTATCAGTGTTTTATCGCTCACACAACCCCTACTGAAAAAAGAAATGAGGAAAGTACTGCAGCAGCTGAAAAAACCTGTTGTGCTCTGGTGTCAATAACAAAAAACACACCTTTGTGACTCAAATCAGAGAATTGTAAGGTGATCTGATAAAATGAGGACAGAATCATAATAGAAGTGTTTATGTTCGGTCTCTGCCAAACGTCTCTCAATTTTTAACTCCAGTAACGGTTTGATAGTTACATTTTGACATTTGCATGTTTATAAGTTGTCTTGTTTGTTTGGTTGCTAGGGTGTTGGGAGCGGTTGCTGGGTGGTTTCTTTTTCATTCAGAGATGTTTAGATTAGATAGGGGTCTTTTTTCATTTTATTTAATTTCAGTGCAATTCATTTAATTTTTGTATATTTTTATGTATTAAAGGTAATAAAACATTCATTCATTTTCTTTTCAGCTTAGTCCCTTTATTAATCTGGGGTCACCATAGCGGAGTGAACTGTCTGGAATAAAACAAATGATTAAATCTAAAAATAAATAAATAAAACAAACTTAAATAATTGAAGAAAAAAAATATTTATATTATTAAATTGAATTTAATAATAGAAATATAATTAAAAGAAATAAAATACAATAAAATAAATTAAAACACAAAACCAAAAACACAGCAAAAAACTAAACAAAATAAAAAATAAACAACAAAATAACAAAATAAAGCAACCCAACATGCAACAAAATCAAAACAAAACTGAATAAAAACGAAACAAAATAAGAAGCAAAACAAAATGAAAAGCTAAATAAAAAACTAAATTAAAGAAATCAGTCAAAAGAAAACAAAACAACTAAATAACAAAACAAAATAAACACATAAAAATATATATAAATAAATAAATAAATAAAACAACACAAAACAAAATAAAAAACAATAAAAACAAGCCAAACAAAAAGCAAAATAAAAACAAAAGAAAATAGTCAAAAGAAAACAAAACAACTAAATAACAAAACACACAATAAAAATAAAATAACAAAATAAATAAATAAAACAAAACAACAAAATAAACAAAAGAAAATAGTCAAAAGAAAACAAAATGACAAAACAAAATAAAAAACACAACAAAATAAAATACAATAACAAATAAATAAATTAGTAAATGAAACAAAATACAAAACAAAATGAAAAGCAAAATAAAAAACTAAATAAAATAAAACAGTCAAAAGAAAACAAAACAACTAAATAACAAAACAAAATAAACACATCAAAATAAAATAAAAACAAAATAAAATGAAAAAATGAATAAATAAAACGACACAAAACACAACAAAACAAGATAAACAATAAAAACGAAACAGAATAAAAAACAAAACAAAAGAAAATAAAAGTAAACAACTACTAAATAAACAAAAACACAATAAAAAATAAAGTAACAAAATAAATAAATAAAAATAAAAAACAAAAGAAAATAGTCAAAAGAAAACAAAACAACTAAATAACAAAACACAACAAAATAAAATAACAATAAATAAATAAATAAATAAAGCAAAACGCAAAACAAAAAGCAAAATAAAAAACAAAACAAAACAACTTAATAACAAAAAAAACTAAAAAATAAAAACAGAATGAATAAATAAAACAAAACAAAAGAAAAACAAAAGAAAATAGTCAAAAGAAAACAAAACAACTAAAACATAATAAAAAATAAAAAACAAAATGAATAAACAAAACAAAATAAAATAGTCAAAAGAAAACTAAACAAAATAAAATAACTAAATGAAAAGCAAAATAAAAAACTAAATAAATTAAAACAGTCAAAAAATATAACAAAACAAAATTACTACAAAATAAATTAACAAAATAAATAATAAAACAACTCAAAACACAACAAAACAAAATAAACACAACAAAACAAAATAAACACAACACAACAAAATAAAATAAACAAAACAAAACAAAATAAATAAGTCAAGTCAAAAGAAAACAAAACAACAAAATAAAAAACAACAACAGAGTAGCATCAATAAAATATCATCCAAAAAAATCACCTCATAACACTTTAAAACCACTTAAAGGTGATCAATTGTTGAGCAAAGTTTAATGTTTGTCTGACCTATATCTTTAAGATCAGAGTAATATGCTTTCATTTTCAGCATGCTGAGTGTTTGAGTTTGGTTCTGAGTGCTACATGTTTCTCCTGCATGTCTAGTGTTTGTTTTGGCACATGATCTTGATATGATAAAGCCGATGCTTCATAAACCAGTTCTTCCAGAGCTCAGAGCTGGAGATGAGGGCTCCTGACGGGGTGAATGAAGGGGATTTAAGGGTCAGGCTTTAACAGGACGAGGATAAACAACATCTGTTTATCTGCTGCTGATAAAATACTGCTGCTTTTACCGCTGTTACACTGAGCTCACATGCTTTTAGATGTAAAGCTGCTTGAGTTGTGCAGATTATGTTTTCTGCAGGAGAAGCTGGATATGTTTTGGTATAAAAAAAGACTGTGTGTAGAGAAAAAGTGTGTAGATAGTAGCTGATGATGTGGCATTGAATTATTAGGAAATAATGCACACCTCAGGTGGTGATTTGGCCATGATGTGTGTGAATGTATATTTATTTATTTTAAAAAATGTTTTATATTATTATTATTATTATTATTATATATTTATTTATTTATTTTTATTTGTACAAAATATTTTTAAATCTATTTTATTTATATTTATATTTATTTTTTTGAATTTTAAAACTTTATATATATATATATATATATAATTATTATTATCTTATGTATATGTTATATTTATTTTTAAAAAAAGTTAATATAAACATATACATAAGATAATAATAATAATAATAATAATAATTATATATATATATATATATATATATATATATATATATATATATATATATATATATATATATAATAATTATTATTATTATTATTATTATTATTATTATCTTATGTATATGTTTATATTAACTTTTTTAAAAAATTTATATATATTTTTAATTTTTTTATATTTTTGTTATTGTTTATATATTTTTGTTTTCTATATATTCAATTTATTTTGTACATTTTCTATTTTCTATTTATATTTTTTTATATATTTTAATATTATTTTGTATATTTATATTGTAAAACTTATTTTTTTAAGTATTTTTGTTGTTTACATATATATATATATATATATATATATATATATATATATATATATATATATATATATAATTTTTATTATTTTATCTTTTTATTTTATATATTTATATTTCTATATATATATTATTTTATATATTTATTTATATTTTAAAACTTTTTTAAATATTTTTATTTATATATATATATAATTTTTTATATTTTTTTTTTTTATATATGTTTAATGTTTTATGTAATTTTTTATTTTATATATTTATATTTTTATATATTGTATTTATTTATTTTTCAGTTTTATTAATAATTATTATCATTTTTTTTATATATATCTTTTATATTTAAAAGAAGAAGAGTAATCCTGTTACCTGAAAACAATTAAACTTGTTATTAAGAGGAAAGAACGGAAGGTTTTTCCTTCTGTTTGCACTTTATTAAAATATGATAACGACCCACTATTAAAGTTTATGTTGCAAATAAAAAGTCATGTCAGGTGCAGTGCATTATGGGTTAAATAATGCATTATTTATACATTGTATTTGATAATACATGATATGTTAATTTATTTGTATACATGTACAGTGACTATAAAAGGCATTATATACTATTCTATTATAGGTCACAGTATCCCTGCAGGTACAGCTTCTGGCACGCTTTAGCAAAGTTCAATTAGTCAAGAAGACAAATTATGCTCCATTATCTTGCTATAGTGATTTTGTAAAAGCATATTAAATGCCTCAAATAAAACAAATGATAAAAGTGTGAATATATTAATGTAAAAACAGCATGTAACTTGCTACACACAAGTGAAAAACATATGACTGCATGTACAAAATTTCTGTAATGCAAAATAGGAGGATGTTCTTCATATTTTGAGAAACAAGACTTGGCAATTATTGCGTATTGTTGTGTAATTATCGAGCGCATGATTATATCTGCATTGCTCTATATGCACAGGCCAGATGTAAACTCACTTCTGTTGATGTAGTATCTGCTCAGTTTAGCGTGCAGCTTGCTTGTCGAAAGCTTATTTACTGTGTTTAATTAGTGGGATAACGAGCTGTGAAATGAGCGTGTCGTTGCTGACTGGACACTTCCTCTGTTTAACACACTTTCAGATGGAGATCAGGATGGTCATTGTTTATTCACAGTTCATAATAATTCCGTGCGCTGCATTACACACACTCTGAAGGGCTTGCAGTTTAACCCTTGTGGGCTATTGGGTCGTTTTCATCCACTCTGGGCTGATTTTAAGGCTTTATTTGACCACAGCTTTCTCTGCGTTTCAGCAAATGGAATGATTGTTGAGGACAAATCTTATTTTGACAAATAATTTGGGAAAATGCTTTGAAGATTTTTGACTTTGGGCAAATTGACTCCCCTTTCGTTATGTTTGAGGCTGTTTTTGCCCCATTGACTTTCATTATAACAACAATTTTTGATTGCAAAGCCATGACAGCTTATAATCATGCATTCCTGATTGTTGTTGGTTGGGCCAATGTGTAATTATTCTTTTTTTATTATAGTTTTTACAGACATAGAAAAACAAAGAACAGACAGACAAACCCATCATGTAACAATAAGCTGTGCAAATTGTAAAATAAAGCATGAAACCAGGAAAAATGGTGACATATAGGACCTACAAAAAGACACTGCAATAAGTGTTTCAAGAGTTCACACTTAGCTGATGATTAATTATAAAGCTTGTTTGGCATGCTGTCCCGGGAGAGAGCCCTGAGCTCATGAGATCCTCGAGCCCGGGGCTCCCTCCCGTTGCAAGGCGAGAGGGGAGATCGAGCTCAAGTAGATCTCGAGAACTCCCCCTTCGTAGTGTTGAAAAGCAGATAGTAGTTCTCTTTAACGAGATAGGTACTACATAGGGAGCAAGTCTATAAAGTTGATCAATCAAAATTTAGGTTGCGTGTTTTTAATCGATGGGAGGAAACCGGAGGACCCGGAGAAAACCCACGTGAGCACGGGGAGAACATGCAAACTCCGCACAGAAAATGCCCGCTGGTTAGGTACTGCCTAGAACCATTGACATTCTTGCTGTGAGGCAACAGCGCTAAGCGCTGGGCCACCGTGTCACCCATCTAGAAAAGGGAAGGAGTAGGGGTGGAAGATAGCGGTGATATGGAACCCGGGGTATTTATAGTAGCTTAGGGATCGTCTGATTGGTGCATGTTGATTTGGATAATGTGAGTCCAGCTGCTAGCAATCATAAGCACGTGATCCTCTCAAAATTAGTTTATAAATGAACTTCACAAAGAGAAACAAACATAAATAAAAAAATGAAACCGGATCCCACATTTGATCAAACATTTTTTATTTTTCTTCCAGAAACAAAGGATAACTTTCCTAGCTGTGATCAAGCCATACTGAACAGGTAACCGTATATTTCGGTTGAGAGTCGCCTGAAAATCTGACCAATCAAAAATTGCGTCAGGGAGTAAAACACAATCATAAACCTTAGCAAAGAACTGAAAGGTAATTAAAGGCGAGGAAACCTACGCCAACCAAGGTTATTATAGTTATCGAAAACGAACGAAAAAACAAAAACTAAAATTTTAAATAATTCTCATGAACTAAAATAAAAATAAAAACGAGAGTTTAAAAAAAAAAAAAAAAACTAGTACTAACTGAAAAGGTGTTGTGTACATACAAAACTAACTAAAATTATAGCAAAAACCTCCTTCGTTTTCGTCTTTGTGAATGTATTTAATACATAATCTTACTGTAAACCGTTTAGAAGTAAATCTAATTCGCTCTGCAGCTGTTTGACCCTTTCGCACCTCAGAGTCTGTAATCCTGCTGCCATTGGTCAGATCAAGCCGGTTCTCCTCTAGTCAGTCCTAGCTGTTGCTCCTGCGACAAAAACATCGAGTGCACATGGCAGCAGCACGGTGACAGCATTACAGGGACTTAAAACTATTACTTACACATTTGTGCCCAATAATGGGTTTTATTTCTGTATCGCGATCGCGAACGAATCTTTTTAACCGGATCTTCAAAGTGAACCGGTTGAACTAAGTCACCAAATCGAACTGAATCATTTAAAGCGATTCGCGTCTCCAGTAAGCACTTATCCACAAACTACTTACTTTTTAACAAGCCTAATACCCCCCTCTGACTCGAAATAATCCAATATATACTCTCATTCAGTTATTAGAACAGTAACCTTACACTGGATCAATTTGAGAAGCGGTGAACCGATAATACTGCGCGATTCAGTGAACC
>LR812524.1:3005551-3065551 GCA_903798195.1 Danio kyathit | reverse complement strand
TCTGGCCTGGAAAGAATTATTAATCTTACTTAGTTAACGGATTGGTACAACCTGCAGCTTTATGTGAGTTAAAGTAACTCGTTCTGTGTTTAAATAAACACACACAAAATCCATGTTTTCAACACAAAAATTTAATAATGATTACGAAAATGTTCAAACAATATACATCTATTTACAAATGCATGACAGACAGCCTGTACGGCAGATCTACTCATTTTAAGCACAGCTGAATTGTCATCTATTATCATCTGAATTGTCATCTATTATAGCATATCTGTTGTTATATCTAAATCGAAAAAAATAGCTTGCATTTGTCAGAATTTGGTCTTGCTTACAAATTCTAGGTGAGCTTGGTTAAGTTATTTGTTTTATTTACTATTTACCTGAAGAGCGTGCTTGAACTATCACACACACTATGAAGTTTTTTTTTTTTTTTTATAATTGTTTTATATTTGGAGCCTTGATGTTGCAGACTTTAATAAAGTGATGACACATCTTCATTTTTGGTAATGTCAAACTAACTAGCACAACATTTTATATATTTTTTCTATTTAAAATAAATAAATAAATAAAATTATATAAATTAATAAATAAATAAGTAAATAAATAAATAAATATATATATATATATATATATATATATATATATATATATATATATATATATATATATATATATGTGTGTGTGTGTGTGTGTGTGTGTGTGTGTGTGTGTGTGTGTGTGTGTGTGTGTGTGTGTGTATATATATATATATATAGATATATATATATATATATATATATATATATATATATATATATATATATATATATATATATATATATATATATATATATATGCATGTATATAATATATATATATGTGTATGTGTGTATATATATATAATATATATATGTGTATGTGTGTATATATATAATATATATATGTGTATGTGTGTATATATATAATATATATATGTGTGTGTGTGTGTATATATATATATATACACACACACACACACACATATATATATAGTTGAAGTCAGAATTATTCGCCCCCTTTGAATTTTTTTCTTTTTTAAATATTTCCCAAATGATGTTTAACAGAGCAAGGACATTTTTACAGTATGTCTGATAATATTTTTTCTTCCAGAGAAAGTCTTATTTGTTTTATTTCGACTATAATAAAAGCAGTTTTTAATTTTTTTTAAACACCATTTTAAGGACAAATTTATTAGCCCCTTAAGCTATATGTTTTGATAGTCTACAGAACAAACCATCATTATACAATAACTTGCCTAATTACCCTAACCTGCCTAGTTAACCTAATTAGTAACCTAATAGTTAAGCCTTTAAATGTCACTTTAAGCTGTATAGAAGTGTCTTGAATAATATCTAGTAAAATATTATATACTGTCATCATGGCAAAGATAAAATAAGTCAGTTATTAGAGATGAGTTATTTAAACTATTATGATTAGAAATGTGCTGAAAAAAAATTTCTCTGTTAAACAGAAATTGGGGAAAAAAATAAACGGGGGGAATAATTATGACTTCAACTATATATATATATATATATATATATATACAGATTAGGCATGGGCCGGTATAAGATTCTGACAGTATGATAACCTTGGATAAACATTTCATTGTGGTATTGTGATTATTGCTCTAAAATATTCTTTTTAAATGTCTGGGTAAAACAACGAAAACTTTTTTTCTCCTTTGAACACAATATATTTTATTTTTTGAAACATTAATAACATTTTGGAGCAGTAAACATGTCTGAATAATTCAAGTGAATTATTGACTTGTGCTGTCTTTAGTTTCAAAAACACAGATTTCTGGAGATCTTTTCTGCTGAAGATACTTTTGTCCTAAAAACTAAAAGAAAAAACAAAAACAAAAAAAACGTAAATAATAAATCTTACATTTACAGTTGAAGTCAGAATTATTCGCCCCTCTTTGAATTTTTTTTCTTTTTTAAATATTTCCCAAATGATGTTTAACAGAGCAAGGAAATTTTCACAGTATGTCTGATAATATTTTTTCTTCTGGAGAAAGTCTTATTTGTTTTATTTCGGCTAGAATAAAAGCAGTTTTTAATTTTTTAAACACCATTTAAGGATAAAATTATTAGCCCCTTTAAGCTATATTTTTTTCAATAGTCTACAGAACAAACCATTATTATACAATAACTTGCCTAATTACCCTAACCTGCCTAGTTACCCTAATTAACCTAGTTAAGCCTTTAAATGTCACTTTAAGCTGTATAGAAGTGTCTTGAAGAATATCTAGTCTAATATTATTTACTGTCATCATGACAAAGATAAAATAAATCAGTTATTAGAGATGAGTTATTAAAACTATTATGATTAGAAATGTGTTAAGAAAATCTGCTCTTCGTTAAACAGAAAATGGGGAAAAAATAAACAGGGGGCTAATTATTCTGAATTCAACTGTACCTTAGGAACGGTATAGCAGAAAACTTTGGCGGTTTTAAAACCTTGACTTTTCCAAACCGCGGTATACCTTGAAACCGGTTATCGTCCCATGCCTACTTTGTATGGAAAAACAGCAATAATAAATAGTAATAATAAAAAATATCCTGTATAAAATATGATTGCAGCTCATCTCTAAAGTTGAATGCTTTGGTTTGCCGTTTCTTTGCTGATAGCAATACTTTCCCTTTTCTCGGTCCATTTTTTGCGCATGTGTCTGGAGTATCGTGGAGTGACGCCGCTTCCCATCATCCCGTCCTTGGGGAATGATGGACGGATAAGAAAGCCCTCAATCACCCCAGCAGGAAAAAAGCAATGGAGATAAGAAATGGGCAAAGAAAGGGACGGAGAAAGGAAAACATTTTTTCTCTATCTCGCCTTTCTATTTTCTTTATCTCTCGCAGCTTTCGCTTGCCTCCAGCTCTCTCCTGTTGCTGAAAATTGTCGTTTTTTTGTAAATCCTTTTTATTTTTTCCGGTGCAAATGGTGAAGGTGAACTTGTTTATTTGGATTTATATTCCGTCAATCACAATATGTTTCAGTCACTACAATATTGTACCACTGTGGAGCAACATGTGGTTAACTTTCCATCTCAGAGTTCAGTTCATTATTTATTTCATTCAATCATTCATTCATTTTTCTTCGGCTTAGTCTCTGATTTATCAGAGGTCGCCACATGGGAATGAACCGCCAACTATTCCAGCAGATGTTTTACACAGCAGATGTCCTTCCAGTTACTGGAAAACACCCATACACACTCATTCACACAAACACTCATACACTATGGCTAATTTAGTTCATCAATTCCCCTATATCGCATGTGTTTGGACTGTGGGGGAAACCGGAGCACCCGGAGGAAACCCACGCCAACACGGGGAGAACATGCAAACTCCACACAGAAATGCAAACTGACCCAGCCGGGACTCGAACCAGCAACCTTGTTGCTGTGAGGCGACAGTGCTAACCACTGAGCCACCGTGCAACCCCTCATTATATTTTTTTTGATCTCTTATGGCTATCGATTGACTTGAATTATAAATAAAAGAGCACCATTTATACTATATTAATATACTGTATACTATATTCTATATACTATAGTAATATATACTATATTCTGTCACTGTATCCCAATTTAATCTGGGTGAACAGCTTCAAAGGGATAGTTCACGCAGAAAAGTTTGTCATCATTTACTTATCAAATCACTTTTATTGTCACATCATGAGCAGCACGTGTGCTATTGTAACCAAGGATAGGATGCAGACAACAGAATGCGGATCCAAATGCAGGATTTATTAGAGGGGTGGTCAGACAAGCAATGATCAGAACAGGAGCAAACAGATGTATGAGGGCAATCCAGAGTCGTCGTCAATATAACAGGCAGATAATCTAAAGGCTGGCAGCAGGCAGGGGTAAACAGGATAACAAGGCGGGGGTAAACACACGGCAAAAACAAAACAAGAAAACGCTTAGAATTGCAACTGGAACAGAATACAAGACTCGGCCCTGAAGTGAGTGTGTGTGCTGCTTATGTACTGTGTGTAATCAGTCTTTGACAAGCCTCCGGTGGTGTGTGTGCAATCAGTCAGGATGAGGAACATGTGTGTGTGATTGGAGTGCATGTATGGAGTTGTAGTTCATAAAATGGCAGATTTGTAGTCCATAGGTGTTTACCAGCGATCTGCTCAGGCTGGATCACTGGTAATCGTAACAGCTATGATGAGTGAAAAGCTTAGGTGCTGGCTCCAGACAGTGCAAAATACAGACTTATCCTTGACTTGTTCCAAACCAATTTGAGTTTTTGTTGTTGTGTTGAAATATATGGAACAAATATATGGAAGATGGAAGTCAATGGCTACAGGTTTCCAACATATATATTCTTTAGTGTTCAACATAGACCTGTCATAATAATCGATTAATAATCAAAGATCTACTTATGATGCAATACTTGGACATGACCTCAATCATTTTTGGTGTTGTAATACATATTTACAATTAACCCTAAAACTATTTTACAATTACTTTTTATAAATATACAAGCGTGTGTGTGTGTGTGTGTGTGTGTGTGTGTGTGTGTGTGTGTGTGTGTGTGTGTATATATATATATATATATATTATAGGTGGGCATAGATTAATTTTTTTAATCTAGATTAATCTAGATTAAAATGGCTCATTTGAATTCTGCCGAAGTTATTCAGAATATGTGTGCTACCCAAATAATAAGTCTTTGAGAACAGGTTTCTCAAGCTGGGTGTCGCATTAGACCAGGGTCTCATCTCCAAAATGTTTCCAAAATGCACCACAAACTGCTTGAGAAACTGTTCTACTATGATAATTGGTGATAAAAATAAATGATGTTCAATAAGATGTACTCGTGTTTACTAACCGTTTATTCAGTTAAACATGAATTTTGAACTGTAGGTCTACATAAGCTCCAAACAGCGAATTCTGATGAGCTTAATCTGACTAAAGTCATCACTGAAATGGTATTAAGATATTAGATATTAGTGGCATTATTGAAGTAAACACCGCGGTCTTTAGGACCTTTCGCCATATTTTCCGACAAGGTCCACACGCGGCTGTCAGAAAGGACGGCACACACACATACACAAACACACACACACATCGTGAAATGCGGAAGTTTTTTTCTTACCATTTGGCATGCGTCATTAAATTCCATAACTCTCTCACCAGTCCTTACTCCGTATTTGCGTCTAATACCCCAGTTTGTCACGAAGGAATAAATAAAAAGTGAAACTGCCAAACTGCAGTTAGAGTCTCTGTTGATTTGATTCAAAAGAGCAGACGGCTCACCAGTCAGGTATACATCCGCGGTAATATATCAAGGTGAAAGCCATCATAGCTTGCGTAAAATAGACCCAGCTCCCAACCCAACTTTGAGAATAGATTAACGGCGATATTTTTTTATCGCGCGATAAGAGTCTCGCGTTAACGCAGCACATTAACGCCGTTAACGGCCCAGCACTAATATATATATATACATCTACGCTGCATCGCGGTGCACTGAAGAAACAATTAATTTTGACACCCCTAATATATGTGTTTGTGTATGTATGTATGTATGTATGTATGTATGTATGTATGTGTGTGCATGTATGTATGTATGTATGTATGTATGTATGTATATATATATATATATATATATATATATATATATATATATATATATATATATATATATATATATATATATTTACATACAACACAATTACAGAATCTAAATAACCTTAATAATGGAAAGTCTGTTGCTGTTGTATAATAATTATATCATTACTAATGATATAATTATTATACAACAGTGGCATAAATGTTCTCAATATGACAATAATATCGCTTATTGCAGGGGTGTCGAAGTCAGTTCCTTGAGGGCCGCAGCTCTACACAGTTTAGTTCCAACCCTGCTCCAACACACTTACCTGTAGGTTTCAAAAAAGCCTGAAGGGCTCAATTAGTTGGATCAGGTGTGTTTAATTAGGGTTGAAACTAAACTGTGCAGAGCGGGCGCCCTCCAGGAACTTGCTTTTGACACCATTGCAACAATTTCTGTGACAATATATTGCACAACAACTTTTGTTCATCGTGACAGGCCTAAAAAAACATTTTGGAGTGAACTATCCCTTTAAAGAAATCGCCAAAATACATCTCATTCATTTATCTACTGGCTTTTGTGTTTTCATAGCCGTGAATTAGTAAGGGAAAGGTGTATAAATCATTTCAAGTTGACTTGAAACAGGACAATATAATTTTCTTGCTCTTGTAAAAGTCAAGAACAACTTCAAGCATCTCAGGCCTCAAAGACTTGCTCTCGGCCTGTTTTTCAGAGGCATTTTAAAGGTACGGCGTCATGTACTTGCATACTTCATCTACACAGAGCTGCTGTCAGATAGTTTGTGATGATGGATGTCTCGTGCCCAGGTCCGACTCTACGGCTGCAGTGTTAGAGTTTGTATACAGTGCATCTCCAATCCATCTTCACCCTCAGTGCCATCAGTCTTTGTAATTAAAAGTTGACACGGTTCACCTCATTTGACCACGCAGTACCTAATGATTTGTGGCAAACTGCAAGATATTGTCTTGAAACTTTTTTTTTTTTTCCTGACTGTTTGACTTTGAGAAATGATGTGCAATGAGTTGGATGTGTTTCAGTTGCACTCATCAAAGTTATTGTAGTTTTTAAATGAGTTTTCATTTCAGTACAGTACCCAATTGTTGTCCTAAATGGGATCACTGTTCACTGATGTGAATTGGGTGGTTGTTGAGAATGATATGGAGTAATATGTATGGGCCTAATATAGTTTTAAAGTTTTTAATTTATGTGGTTGTTTAGCCTCCTTGGTAGAGCAACTGACTCGCATGCAGAAGGTCGCCGGTTCGATACCAGCTCGGAGCGGGTTGGGTGGCGTAGGACCGGCGGGGTTACGTTGGTGCCGTGACCCGTATGGGGGTGAGGTTTTGGGGGGTGAGTGTAGCGGAGGCCAGCTTGTAAGTGCTGTGCAGGTAAACCTCACTCCTCTGACCTCTAAAGGTGCTCTAGCGACAGACGCTAGAAGCCATGGTCTTTAGCCTCCTTGGTAGAGCAACCGACTCCCATGCGGAAGGTCCCCGGTTCGATCCCAGCTCGGAGCGGTTTGGGTGGTGTAGAATCGGCGGGGTTACAGTTGTCTTGTTGAGTGTTGCTATTATGTGATTGTTGTATGGTTGTATTTGTTACCAGTGTTAAAGGTGCTGTATGTAAGTTTTTGACTCTTCTAAAGCATAAAAATACCATAATATGTGTGCAGATATTTAAGAAACATCCCAAGTGAACATACTTGTTTAACTGAAAAACAATGCTGAAGTCAGATATTCTGCTTTGAAAATGGTTTTTCCATGCCGGAACGCTGTCTTTGTTTAGATAAATTTCATATGCACGATGCCAGTTTAGCCAATTATATGTCAGCACCCTGGGTTGCCTTGTTGGAAAACAGCGTATTTCATTCATTCATTCATTCAGAAAGACTCTGAAAGCATGCGTCCGTGACCAAAAAGAACAGTATGGGAGAAAGATTCAGTTCCACATGAGGTTATTAATTAGCAAATTACATAAATATTACGAGCGTAAACATTAGGTGAGCAGGTTACATTGTAACCGCGTGTCCTAACAACACGCTGTGACGAGAGAGGCAGTGATCAGCTACTTGGCTGTTTGCACCAGACGAGACACGGCAGAAATGTAAATACAGCCATTCAGAAGCACAGAATATGCACTCGCTCACGAAACGGTAAGGTTTAGAATCTATTTAATACATGTTAACCCACTTTAACATCAATGTAGATGCTGAATCACTCATATGTGTTTAGTTCTAAAGTTCAATTTCAGACGGTTTATTGTATTTTCCAGATCTGAGGTGAACTTTCTGCTTTCAGTATATGGCAACAAATGCCATGTAAAATGCATTCAAACTCGCATTGTTAGCATTTAGCACAGAATAAAGCACACAAGGCTTACCTGAGGTGATCTAGCTGTCATAGGTTTCTGTTGTTCAGCTGTGAGAAATAGAAGCCATTTCTAATATATCAATTCGAGGTGTTGGTTAGAACCAAAACTCCTTTTAATATGGAAAATATTCCCTCTATCGCGTGTCGTTGCTTTTATTTAGAACACAGTTTAAATCACTCGCTCCTGTACACAATCTGGCATCCCAGCGTACTTTTATTATGATCCAGGAGTGCAATACCTAGTTCAACCACTGGGTGTCAAACTTACATACTGCACCTTTAAAGACAAATTTTGTCCATTCTCAAAGTTTAAACAAACAATACTATTTAAAAACATTGCTATACATCAAGGCTGCTCGATTATGGGGGAAAATCATAATCATGATTATTTTAGTCTTAATCATGATTATCTTCGATCAATCGGTTTATGACTCGATCAGTACTCTCTAATCTGGCCAATCTCATGTACCGATCACCATTGTTTGTTTACGAGTGTACAAGCAGAGGACACATAAGAACTGAAATCTTTTTACATATCAGAACTGAATGTTCTGTGTTTTCAACAATACTGCAAGTTCATTAAATCCTGGCTGGAAATATTAGGGGAAAAAAATGTAAAATATATTTTTAACTTGAATATTTAATAATATAACCTATTGTAATATACGTATTGTAATAAGCTAGTTTATAGACCTATTTTCTTTAGTAAAGAAGTAATAGATTTATAGGCGTGCATTTTAACTTCTTATGCATTAAATATGCGCTCCAAACTTCACTAAGACATGTTGAATTCTTCCATGATTGTGATTTTTTTTATTTATTTTTTTTTCTTGCCAATTTTTAAAAATTAGTTTTATCTATTTTGTTCTGTAAAGTTGCTTCTGACCATGACGCGTCCACACTAAATGGTTATAAGTGACATGTTTAAGGAATTATATGCAACATTTTAAATTTATTCTCTGAGGTAAGGCAATATCTCCACATAAGTGTCATACTTGGACTGAAAATGTGCTTAATGCATTATAAAACTTGAAGCATCAGAATCTGTACTCTGTATTGGCTTATCACTATGACAAGGAATTGGTGCTTGGTATCGGCTGCAAAAATCCTGATCAGAGCATCCCTATTTAAAACGATTAAGGTAAAACATGGACCATATGTCCAAAACGTTATATAGTTTCCCCCCCTGTAAATAAGGTTGAAAGTACACCTATACATTTCAAAGATGATAACATTTTACAATTTCTAATACTGAAGCAGAATGGGACAAACTAACAAAATGTTCTCACAATTATGGAAAAGAAATAATAATAATATAAAAATATACTAATGAAATCAACTCTGCTTTAAACAATTAAACTTTATTAGTTTCTTATTAAAGCTACGAAAGTCCTTCAGTCGAGAGCAGTGAGTGATTTTCTTCCTTGACTTTTGTTGTTTGATTAATAATGGTAAAAACAATTGGCAGCAGGAATATAGTGTACTGTCGCTTTAAGAACCGCGCAGATCCATTTATATTTTCACGTTCATATGCCGTTTCATACTTGACTCTTTATGTTCACTTTGTTCTTCATAACAAACGTGGTTAATGTGAGTAATTAATTACTAAGCGATGCGTTTTGACAAGTTTTTTTGCATTTGTTTGACCATTTAGGCACCTTAAGATGACTGTGGTGTGTGTTCTGCTCGTCTTCTCTTTCACACTTTTAAAAACAAGAATTTTATCTAAAAATAACTTTTACTTTTTACTTATTTAAAAAAAAAATAAGTGTACTAAAATAACCTTAACGCTAATCATGTGTTTCTTTGCCCTGCAGGAGTTCCGGACGAGGACCGAAGGTGGATGTCGGAGTGAATGACTGCTGTTTGAGAAGGCGAGGAAGTGTTGAATCAGCAAGCCCTGTGCTGCATCCCTTTCTTGTTTGAGTTCATTTAAAACCCTTCAATTAAAGACTAATAGTGTGGACCGCCACATCCCTCAAGGACCAGTGCAGATATGTGGCCACCACAGGTTCCGCAGTGCATTAGCCCGAAGACAGTAGTTCTCCTTGGGCTTCTGACTATCTGCATTTCCCCACATCATTCTGAAGGAGCACTGGAGCCATTTAGATCCTTCACTCCTCCAGATTGGGGTCTGACACACTTAGCAATTCACAATAAGACAGGAGATGTGTATGTCGGTGCGGTAAACTGGATCTACAAGCTTTCTAGCAACTTGACCAAATTGAGGAGCCACGTAACGGGTCCAGTTGTGGACAACGAGAAATGCTATCCGCCTCCGAGTGTACAGTCATGCCCTCATGATCTTTCCCCAAATAGCAATGTGAACAAGCTGCTGCTAATAGATTATCCCCAAAACCGACTCATTGCCTGTGGAAGTACCTCGCAAGGGATCTGTCAGTTTCTGCGCCTGGATGATCTCTTTAAGCTCGGCGAGCCACACCACCGGAAGGAACACTACCTTTCTAGTGTGGTCGAATCGGGAACCATGTCTGGGGTCATTATTTCTGAGGGTCACCTCAGCAAGCTTTTCATCGGCACGCCTATTGATGGAAAATCGGAGTACTTCCCGACTCTCTCCAGCCGTAAGCTGATGGCCAACGAGGAGGATGCCGACATGTTCAGCTTCGTGCATCAGGATGAGTTTGTCTCCTCTCAATTGAAGATCCCTTCAGACACACTGTCTAAATTCCCAGCATTCGATATCTACTATATATACAGCTTTAGCAGTGAGCAGTTCGTCTACTACCTGACCTTGCAGCTGGATACCCAACTAACATCTCCTGACGCAAGCGGAGAGCAATTCTTCACATCCAAGATCGTCCGACTTTGTATTGACGATCCCAGGTTTTACTCCTATGTGGAATTTCCAATCGGATGCACTAAGGATGGAGTGGAGTATCGACTGATCCAGGATGCCTACTTGAGCAAACCCGGAAGGCAACTTGCAAACTCTTTGGGAGTGTCCGAGCAGGAGGATATATTGTTTACGGTCTTCTCTCAAGGTCAGAAGAACCGTGCCAAACCTCCGAGAGAGTCAGCCCTCTGCCTGTTTACTCTTACGAAAATCAAGGAGAAGATCAAGGAAAGGATTCAGTCGTGCTATAGAGGAGAGGGCAGGCTGTCTTTGCCCTGGTTACTCAACAAGGAGCTACCATGCATCAACTCGGTGAGTTCAGGTCTTTAAGATTAAGACACTGCCTGCCTATGTCGATTGATTTGTTGGGTTTTATGAATGGGTGTGCTTCAGTAATGTCCTCTGCCAGAGTTCAGCTTCCATTATCTTGGCGCAAAGGGTGACTGTGATTAGATATAAGTGGGGGTCGCCTGATTGGGCTGGGAATGATGAGGAGTGGCCTAGTAAAGTCCTCGATAGTCGAGTACAGGAGTCAACTTTGGAAGTTGATCAAAACCTTTCATTAGAGTTGAACAGCAAGACTATTGAACAACACCCATTGTCGTATTAGGATTATTTTGAAAGGTTCAAATGTTCTTCAAATGTTGACTACAGTATACTTATCGGTAGGGTAATTTAATTCAAATATAATTTGTATATTGTTTCTCTATGGATTCAATTTAAAAGTAAAGGATGCTCTTGATAAGACATGCCATTGTGGACAGATATACCTTTTCAAACTATATTAATTATTATTTTAGTTTCAAGATGTGTATATAAGGAATTGGAGGTATGCAAGTATGGTTGTTTGTAAAGCATACTGCGCCATCTACTGGCAAAAACTAACCTCAGAATTATAATGCATTGGGTAAATCCTTGCAGAATTATTTCTGCATTCGATTTATCACCCCATTTCTACTCATTGGGCTGGAGCCTACAAATGTAAAGGACACTATTGATAAGACCATCCATTGTGGTCAGATGTATCTTTCCAAATTTTATTCAAGATTATTTAAGATTTAAGATGTGTATATAAGAAATTAGAGGTACGCAAGTATGGTTGTTTGTAAAGCAAACAGCACCATCTACTGGTAAAAACGAATCTCAGAATCGCAATGCATTCTGTCAATTCATGCAGAAATTATTCAATGTATCGTCCTAGTCCTGTTTCAAGATATAAATATAAGGAATTGGAGGTACGCAAGTATGGTTGTTTGTCAAGCGTACGGCGCTTTCTACTGGTAAATCTCAGAATCCATTCAGACAATCCATGTGAAATAATTTCAGTATTTAATTTATTGTCCCATTACTTCTCATTGGTCTGTAGCCTACAAAAGTAAAGGACGCTCTTGATAAGACTAAACATGGTCATGAATCTCAAGACTAGGCCATTAGCTTGTGTCGTCTAATAGTCGAACTTCATTCTAATATTGTAGAATATAAATATCACACACTCTTCCTGTCGGCCACCTTCTGTTTCCCATTGCATCCGTTCTCTCTCGCTGTGCATATCTAAGGTATTGGAGTTAATCGGAGTACGGCTGTTTATAAAGCATGCAGCGCCATCTACTGGTAAAAACTACTAAAAACCCAGAATTGCAATGCATTCGGAAAATCTACGTGGAATTACTTCTGTATTTAATATATCATCCCAGTCCTGTTTCAAGGTGAAAATATATGGAATTGGAGGTACCCAAGTATGGTTGTTTGTAAAGCACACAGCACCATCTACTGGTAAAAACTAATTTTAAAATCACAACGCATTCAGAAAATCCATGCGAAAGCATTTTAGTATTCAATTTATTGTCCCATTCCTACTCATTGGGCTGGATCCTATAAAAGTAAAGGACGCTCTTGATAAGACTAAACATGGTCAGGAATCTCAAGACTAGACCGTTAGCTTGTGTCTAATAGTCTAACTTCATTATGTTGTAGAATATAAATATCACACGCACTCTTCCTGTCGGCCACCTCCTGTTTCCCATTGTGTCCACTCTCTCTTGGTGAATGTATATAAGCAGTTGGAGTTAAGCAGAGTACGGCTGTTTATAAAGCATACAGCGCCATCTACTGGTAAAAACTAATCACAGAGTTGCAATGCACTCAGAAAATCCATGCTAAATTAATTCTGCGTTTGATGTATCGTCCCAGTCCAGTTTCAAGATGTAAATATAAGGAATTGGAGGTACGCAAGTATGGTTGTTTGTAAAGCACACAGCGCCATCTACTGGGAAATACTGATCTTAAAAATCACATTGCATTCGTAAAATCCATGCAGAATTATTTCAATATTCAATGTATTGTCCCAGTCCTTTTTCAACATGTAAATATTAGGAATTTATGGTATGCAAATATGGTTCGTTGTCAAGCATACAGCGCCATCTACTGGTAAACTAACCTCAGAATTGCATTTCATTGGGAAAATCCCTGCAGAATTATTTCTGTATTTACTTTATCGTCTCATTCCTTTTCACTAGGCTGGATCCTACAAAAGCAAAGGACGCTCTTGGTAGGACTAAACATGGTCAGGAATCTCAAGACTAGGCCATTAGCTTGTGTCTATCCGTGTCTAATAGTCTAACTTCATTATAATGTTGTAGAATATAAATATCACACGCACTCTTCCTGTCGGCCACCTCCTGTTTCCCATTGCGTCCGTTCTCTCTCGCTGTCTTTCTCCCAAGTGCTTCCATTATTCAGTCAGACAGGAACATCATTAGGGGAGTTGAGTAAATTTCATGAGTTGCTCTCTCGCTCATGCTTTCTAATTCGTTTAGCGAGGCTTGATCCCATCTTCTCTGCCATCAGGGTCCTCTGGGAGCAGGGCTTGCTTTTCGTCCTCTCGTTCGCTCACTCTTAATCTCTCTCTCTTCATTCGTCTCTGTTCATCTCACTCGCTCTGTCTTTCTTTGGGGCTTTCAGTGGCGAAGAATGGCTCTCATTTAAGCAAGCACTCAGAGATAAAGATCCCCATTTTTATTTTTCTGTCTCCTTCCAAATCTCGGTTTGATCTTTTCTCTTTCTTTTATGTTCCGAGTCTAAACGGCGGAGCTGCAATAGTGGAGAATAAAAGGGATTTTTGTGAAGTAAAACAGCGGAATGCATGATGTCTAAATATTTTAACACTAGGACACTTTGTCTTATGACCTGGTTAAACCTGGGTTTTTAAATCCTATATTAATCTCTATATTTCGAAAGGAAAGTCAAACGGTGTGAGATATTAAGGGAGGTCAGAGATTGACTAAATGCTAGTCAGCTAATTAGTCATTTAATTAAACTGACTAATGGTTATTTTCTTTTGTGCCGCTTATAAATGCAGGAGGAACCGTTCTCCACCTAGTATTGTATGTTGAGACACTTCACTATTATTTTGTCACACTCTGTATGACTTTCAAATTTTTTTCTAATGCATTCATTCATGCTAGTTATTAATTCCTAATCGATGATAAAACAACAATAATAATATTAGCCTTATGTATAGGTCTACTGTTGTTTAAAATGTTAAAGGGCACTTATGGTGAAAAATTTACTTTTCAAGCTGTGTAGGTAGGGATGGGCGATATGGCCTAAAATCCATATTGCGATATACATTGCAGCCTCTTGCGATAACGATATATATTGCGATATATAAATTATAATAGAACCATTTCAGAACAGGTTACATAGACCCTTAGGAAAGCCAAACTGCTATTTTTTTTTAAGAAATAAAGAAACGTTGCATGTCGTTTTGAGAACATTTATTGTGCAAAAGCAAAACTGTAATTAAACAACACAATGTTGCAGATAAATAAACTAAATGTAGTGCCTTTTAGAAAGAAAGACTTTTCTTTTAAGTCCCTGGTTCCTAAATGCCAAGTTGCAGAGAACAAAAAACTGGTGTTTAGTTAAGGAACTTACACTGTACTGAAAATACTTCCAGTATTAAATTAGTCAAATAAAATTGTGTATTGCAGATACTTTAAATAAAAACATATTTCTAACCTGCAGCCTAAGGTAACACATTTGATTTTAAACATTTTGTTCTCCTAATGAAATTAAAACTGGTGTCTTGATCTGCTCTTTTTCTCTCCCTCTCCCTCTCTCTCTGTCTGCTGTTGTATTGGTGCTGCTGAGAGATTGAGACGCATCAGACAAAGTTTGCTTATAAAGTAATGCAAAAATGAATACAATTAATATCGAAAGCGAAAGCAGATTCTCGGACATGTCCGGGGAAAATGTATTGTCACCCAAAATAATGAGCTGGATCAGTCTATTTAGTCTTCGCGCTCTTCTCAAAGCTGCTATAAATTCAGGACAACAGTTCTGTATCCAGCGCGTCTCTGTGGGTCTGCATGCAGAGCATGCGAGTCTGTGGCAGAGTGTTCTCAGTTTCTCGCGAACACAGAGCCGGGCCGCCCCAATAATATATCGGTAAAATCTGTGTGGGAAGCGCTGTGTGGGAATCTGTGTGACAAGCCACGATTTGCCATGCATGAGGCTCGCAAGTTGTGCGACACGCCGCCATTCGGTGCCATGCGTTGCTTAGTGCTGTTGTTGAGCGCGTCAGCATGTGCTACAGTCACAATAGATTTCCAACGTAATACACCATAAGTTAGTGTGAAGAACATGTTGTTTTACCTTGGCCGAGTGAATTAAGTTATCAATCGAGCTTATTAAAAAAGAAAATTGCACATGTGCGACTAAATAAATTTTCCAGTTTGCACACGTCTATTTTTTGTTGCAAATGCGAGCGAAATGGTCGCACTGTCGAGCCCTGTCCATGTTTGTTCAAGATGATGCGTTGCAGCCGGCTGCAGCTTGTTGCTCTTAATTTCGCGGGTAGATTGCATCATCAAACATGCATTATCGCGATAGTGCAATAGAATTAGAATCTCTATCGTAGGCCAATTTTGTATCGTTTATATCGCATATCGTTTATATCGCCCATTACTGTGTGTAGGTATAGCGTATATACCGTCATATTGGGGTGATATAAACACACCCAGTCCTTTTTTTTCAATTTAACCCCCAGGGGTCGAAGACCGCGTATATGCGTTTTGACGTGTTTTCACATGAAAACTCCAAAAAAAAAACTTAAATTACATTTTCAGTTTTGATCGTATATTAGCAATACATCAATCGAATCTGTTAGGTGTCTAGTTTTTTTGGGTACACTCACAATAACAACAAAAGTGTGTGCTTTTGCAAAATAAGGAAAATAAACAGTGAGGGCACTTTCTCTTTTCTCTCTCCGTGAACTGTTTTTACAAACGCGTCAGTAAAATGCACTGAAACTCCGCGAAAACTAAACACACAGACATGAGACACATATCTATAGAAAGCTTGAAGTGTCTACTTTTAAATGCAGCGGTGCATGTTGAAAACAAATATGGCTTGATAAAGTAATCAGTATGAAACCAACGCTATGTCTAGTTTCTCTGTCGGAGCTCATTATTTTTAATGCGACCACGCCCACAAGGCTTTGTTATTACAATAGTCCACGTGAGACGGGCTTCTTGTAAACTATGGTCTGAAAAAAAGGCGGAATCTCCACGAATACATGAGACATACACATGACAGACATACCTGCATAAAGCTTGGAGGGTGAACTTTCCAACTCATTTTGAAAGCAAATGTTGTCTCGCTAGGTAATCCATACAATTCTACCGGCAGAGCGTGCATCACGCCGGCTCTTCCCACTTCCGCCATTAATACAAACAATGACGTAAGCTGCCCACAGCACGCTGGCTAGAACGTGACGCATATTATACGTGTCATTAATTTAATTTTAATTTATTTTACCGTAGTTGAACCTGTTAAAGTTTGGAAAAAGTTAACTAAGGCTGCAACTATTTGGGCAAAATATATATAAAAGGTCTTAAAATATTATTGTGATTATTCTTGTGTTTTGTCATTATGCCAGAATCATTCAGAAATTATTATTAAATGCTGGATTAATGCACAAGAAAGTTTTTATTACAACAGTTTTGCAAACACGTTTTATACCATTTCAGATATTTCCCTCCATTTCTCAGTGAATACAGGCAGTGTATTTTGATGCATTTAAACAAAACTGATTTATTAAACAGATATGTTTATTAAAATAATATTTTAGTCACCAAATATATTCAGAAATTGAAAGATAATACAATAAAATTCAAGCAAAATATTGAAAAAAAATTACAACCTACAAAATTTTAACTAAATGTAACAAGCATTTAGTTTGGGCTAGCTTTTGCAGATGGACATTGCTTTACAATGTCCTTGATGGATGAGTGGGGGAGTGTCTTTTGTCTCTCCAGGTGTGAATTATTCATGACCGTTGTCACTCACGCATAGACCTGAGATGAGCCAAACAAACTTAACAAAATGTAAATCTTTGTAATGTTTCCTTTGAATGAGAGAATAAAGTCATTTTTACATAATTGTGAAGTAAATATTCTAGCCTACCAGACTGGTTACTCAAAAGTCTTGCTCAAGCACATTTAGTGTGTTTTTTTACCTTATTTCAGCTACATTTTTTTCTCCAAATCCTACTAACCACGCATAATATTTTTTTTCTAAAAAACACAAGCATGTACCTTAATATTTGTCACATATTATTGTAGCACAGCTTGTGCTGAATACAAATAAAGTACATGTTGGCCAATACCATGTAATAAGTAGCTAAAATTAGCACAAATGTCAGGGCATGTCAAAACATCTCAGGGGCCCCAAAATCACCTCAGACCCCTGAGGGTTAAAGGTCAATACTGTATTACAAACATAAAATTACAACTAAAATACAACTAAAGCAAAAATACAACTAATATATGGCTACAACCGTAACATTAGTTTCAGACAAAACTGCAATGTATTTTACTGGTGAATATGTCATGTAAAAAACACTTTATAGACACATTATATGTATATTTTTCATTAATTTAAACTGAAACCTATCTATGTAAATGAAAACTGAGATAACTAAAAATGAGCATCACTATGTCTGTGTCTGCACAGAGATCAAGCCCCTCACCTGAGAATGTGGACATTATGGCGATTTTAAAGAAGAACTTAAAACTTAATTGAATATTCCAAATGTCCTTAAAGAAAATCCTGTTTATCTTTCACTATAGTCTACACTGCAGTTATTTATTTAATTTAGTTTACTTTCTTAAGATGGCTGCACTAAAGAGAATTGTTATTTCTGACTAGTCTATATTGGAGGTGTTTATCTAATGTTTGTTGTTTACTGGTATCCTGACTGTACTAAAAATGTGATGGCAAAATTAATAAAGAAAAAGTTTAGTTGTTCTTGTTATTAAGTGAATCAACTGTTCCTTAGCATCGCTGTTAAGATGACATCAACCCTAACCCCACAGCAAACAGAAACCGAACCGAACCGTGGCTCCAAAACCGTGAACCGAACCGAATCGGAATTTGGTGTATCGTTACACCCCTAGTTTGGACTGTGGGGGAAACCGGAGCACCGGAAGGAAACCCACGCCAACACGGGGAGAACATGCAAACTCCACACAGAAATGACAACTGACCGGGGCTCGAACCAGTGACCTTCTTGCTGTGAGGCAACAGTGCTAACCACTGAGCCACCAAGACGCCCCAAATATTTTAATAATAAAAAAATATGTAAGGTTTATTTTTTATATGTTAAAATTTGTATAAAATGAGGGGGGAAAACTCTTTTATACAGTCTAACCCACGCCACTAAAAGCAGACTGTCATTATGCGCATAAAGGGATTAAAAATAATGTTGGATAATGAAATAATGATATATTTGTAACGATATACTGAACTAAAGATGATCTATGAGTTTGCAGTGACATAATGGTGAGTACACAGTTTAATTTCTGCCTTTTGATGAGCGATTCCTCTTGATTATCCATGACATTAAATACAGCGCTAATGAATGTCTGACAGGAGAACGCTGTTTATACTCGCAGAAACACAGAAAGCAGACGTTTAAACCTCATCAGAATGAAATGCTGTAGATCTGGTGCTGCTTGAATGGTTGGCATGGTCAGATCAGAGAAGTGTGTGTGTATGTGTGCTAATGTAACTCCTGTAACACTCAAGATCTTCAGGTCATAGTTTATAAAGCGACGCGGCTCTCTTTCCCTCTGGAATGTGGAGTGTTTGTGTTTGGTTTCGCCTCTGCCCTGGGCAGACACATAATCAGCAGTCTGAAAACAACACACACACACACACACACACACACACACACACACACACACACACACACACACACACACACACACACACACACACACACACACAGATAGACAGACAGATGCACAGACAGACAGACAGACAGACAGACAGACAGACAGATGCACACACACACATACAGACAGACACAGACAGACAGATGCGCATATACAGACAGACAGACGCACTAAACACATACAACACAGACAGACGCACACACACAGACATGCACAGACACAGATACACACACACACAACACATACACACACAGCATAGACACACTCAAAGAATATCTCACACACAGACAGACAGTCAGACAGATGCATGCAAAACATACACACACGCAACACATTCACACACGACACAGGCAGACGCGCATCACAGACACACACACACACACAGACAGACAGACATACAAACACACACACATACGTACAACAGTCACACAAACAGACAAACAGTCAGATGCACACACACACACGGACACCCACACACAGATGTTTGCTACACACACACGCTTGCATGCGGACACAGACACCCACATAGACACACACACATGCACACACAAACACTCGCAGACACAGACACATGCACATACAGGTGGAGACACACACTCACACACACACTTGCAGGCTGGCACAGACACACACATGCAAAGGAAAACACTCAGTCACATGCACACAGCACATAAACAGACGCAGACGCGCACACATACACACACAGACGGAGACAGACGCTCACACATACACACGTGCACACATATACACACACAGACACACATGCTTATGCACACACACGCTTGCATGTAGACACACACACATAGCACATAAACAGACACACAGACATTCACAAAGACACACACACACACACACACACACACACACACACAGACAAACAGTCAGACACATGCACATAACATTTACACACAACACCAGACAGACAGACAGACACGCAACACACACAGACAGACAGATGCATGCAACACTTACACACACACAACACATTCACACACTACACAGACAGACGCGCACACAGACATTCACAGATAGGTGTGTGTGTGTGTGTGTGTGTGTGTGTGTGTGTGTGTGTGTGTGTGTGTGTGTGTGTGTGTGTGTGTGTGTGTGTGTGTCAGTATGTCCCTCTGCAGCTCGTTTAGTCCTGCTTTAGTTTTCACCTCACTAGTAAAGTGTGAATGTGTGTTTGTGTGTGAGAATGTAATTACACACACACACACACACACACACACACACACACACACACACACACACACACACACTCGTTTGGATGAATGTAATGCTCATTTTCTCTGTGTGACCCGTGAGAATACCAGATATCACATCAGACCAGAGTGAAACAGCAGTGGGAATAAAGCTCTGTTACACACACACACACACACACACACACACACACACACACACACACACACACACACACACACACACACACACACACACACACACACACACACACACACACACACACACACACACACACACACAGAAGGCATCATTATCATCTCATACTAAGGTTTAAGTTTAAGGTTGGTACGTTCTTTTGCTTTAATAAACCAATACTTGGGGTGGCATGGTGGTTAGCACTGTCACCTCACAGCTAGAAGGTCACTGGTTCGAGTCCCAGCTGGGTCACTTGGCATTTCTGTTTCCCCTACAGTCCAAACACATGCGCTATAGGGGAATTGATGAACTAAATTGACTGTAGTGTATGAGTGTGTGTGTGTGTGTGTGTGTGTGTGTGTGTGTGTGTGTGTGTGTGCGGGCGCGAATGAGTGTGTATGGGTGTTTCCCAGTACTGGGTTGCAGCTGGAAGAGCATCCGCTGTGAAAAGCATATGCTGGAATTAGGGCTGGGCGATTTATTTATTTATTTTATAATTTTGTATTTTTATTTATTTTTTTCCCCGACTAATCGAATTTCCGTTTTAAGACGATTTAATTTTTTATAAAATCGAGGTATCGGGATTTTTTTTTAATAAAAATATTAAAGCAGCTTTTCCACTATCGTGCCAAACCGTTCTAAACTGTTAGACAACCGTGCTGAATTGTGCTGACAGATTCTGTGTTGACGTCGCGGCTCTGTTGATGAGCTACCACAGCTGGCTCAGCGCAAGCGCGCTAGCCCATTGTCGCGTGGTGCGCACGCAGTCAGCGGAGGCACGCAATGCGGCGCCAAGCGTAAGTATAAATCCAGCTTTACACTCAGGGCCGGCGCGTCCATAGAGGTGACCTAGGCAGAATAGTGAGCGAGAACCCCCCCGGTCCTCTTTTATCCGCGACACCCACCCCCTCACGGTCCTCTTTCATCCACAAACCGGTAAGTTTCTATTTCACTTTCGGGTTGAGGTCTGCGTGATTGCCCCTAGAGCGCCAGTTCAGCTTGCTCCGGCCCTGATTACACTATATATTGGTGGCTAGAGCTTAATTAAGTTGATTGACATATAGGCAATGAGACCTTTACTTCGCCTGACTGAGCGTGAGTTTATTGCATGCTGCGCTGTATTCGGTAGCACAGGTCGCTCTGATCTGGGTGAGAACTTTACCAGCGACTACATGCACTGCTGAAAGCCTTTTTTTCCTGCCTGCGCATCGAATCAACAACAACATATATCCATGGAACACAAACTTGCAGACTCTTTGAACAACGAGGAAATAATTGCACCTAATTCAAAGCCCAGATGTCTGGTTTTTATACCTGCGCACCACCTGAAGGACGGTTATGGCGTGTTGTGAATGTCGGCTGTCACCGCAGAAAGTCAAATCTTTCTTAAATTTGCTTGAAAGCTTTACGGAGTGGCACAGTAGCTGTCCGAGGTACTGTAGCTATGAATTAAATCATAACCCATATATGCACCAATAAACAAGTCAAATGAATGAATAAATAAAATAAATATGGATTCTTTAATGTCCGTATTGTTTTTACTCCAAAAAAATATCAATACGTTTTGACAAATGTTTTATAAAAATAAACTGAGCAATTTCCAACATTTCAGCTATAGGCTGTTATACGACTCAGTTAAATATAAGACAGACATTTAAATAAAGATAGATATGTAACAGGTTTCTGTGGGGTTTTTTGTTGTTCACAGTGATCTTTAATATATACTGGGTGGTGGAGCTACACACAAATATTTTCTAAAATATCAAGCAGGAGTTTGTCTATAGGAATGTAATAGGCTACACCTTGTTGACCAATTTATGTATGTGGCCATTAAAAATACATGTTCCTTCACCAGATGGTTTTCAAGTTACTTATAAAGAGATTGTTACTTCAGTCATGTTGTTGTAATGTTTTAAGTTGACTATAGTTACACAGTAAAAAAAATAAATAATCGAAATCGAAATCGTGAATCGGTCAAACTTTATGAAAAAATCTAGATTTTTTTTTTTTTTTTGCCATATCGCCCAGCCCTAGCTGGAATAGTTGGTGGTTCATTCCACTGTGGCGACCCCTAAAATAGAGACTAAGCCTAATGTGAGGGTTGTACTGGAGTCCTTGCTGAAGCATTGTCTGAACGTGCTTAAATTAATAAATGAATCTAATGCAAACTTTAGCTAGTTGTGTGTGTGTGTGTGTGTGTGTGTGTGTTTTCAGTGCAGGCGTTCACAGGATTTGCCTTTATGCTAATAGTTAAGAGTCGTCAGTCTACACGAGGCTGATATTTAAATAAGCTCTGCTCATGATGGCATAAAGATGTTGAATTCAATTACTTTTGATGTTCCAAAGCTATAAATCCCCCAGTCGAGCGTTCAGAGACGGTGTGTGTGTGTACAGTACGTGTGTGTGTGTCTTTCGCTTGACATCAGGTTTTTAGCTCAGAGCAGAAAAAGCGAGTTTGCTAAGTGAATTGATGCCCTTCCTCTCTCTTCTCCTCTGTTTCCTTTTCCTCCTGCTGTGAGCTGGAGACTCTTCTGGAGGATTAAGACAGAAAGAAAAACACTGAGTAAAGGAGAGGTGATGACAGAGAGAAAGGAAGGTCGCCGATGTGTGTCTGCGTGGATTTAGATCGCACACACACACGTTTACTTAGCTTTAAAAGGAGCACATACCACAGCCTGTTGTTTATAGGTTGCCTAAAAGCACCTTAAACCTAAAAGCAAACTTTACAACAGTGTTTCATTCAAGTCTCTATGGGGACAGTTCACTCAAAACTGAAAACTCTGTCATCATTTACACACACTTCACTTGTTGTTTCAAAGCTGTTTGACATTGTTGAACACAAACTACCTGTAACCATTGACTTCCATAGTATTTGTTTTTTCTACTATGGAAGTCAATGGTTACTGGTTTTCAGCTTTCTTCAAGATGAGAAAATATACACTACCTGTACAAAAGTCTTGTGGTGGATCTCAGTTGTAAGAGCAGCAGATAATAACTCGACTTCTAGTTGATCATTTGGAAAAGTGGCAGAAGGTGGATTTTTCTGGTGAATCATCTGTTGAGCTGCATCTCAATCATCACCAATACTGCAGAAGACCTACTGGAACCAGCATGGAGCCAAGATTCTCACAGAAATCAGTCAAGTTTGGTGAAGGAGAAATCATGGTTTGGGGTTACATTCAGTATGGGGGCGTGCGAGAGATCTGCAGAGTGGATGATCAACATCAACAGCCTGAGGTATCAAGACATTTGTGCTGCCCGTTACATTACAAACCACAGCAGAGGGACAATTCTTCAGCAGGATAGCGCTCCTTCTCATACTTCAGCCTCCACATCAAAGCTCCTGAAAGCAAAGAAGGTCAAGGTGCTCCAGGATTGGCCAGCCCAGTCACCAGAGATCAACATTATTGAGCATGTGTGGGGTAAGATGGAGGAGGCATTGAAGATGAATCTTGATGAACTCTGGGAGTCCTGCAAGAACGCTTTCTTCGCCATTCCAGATGACTTTATTAATCAGTGATTTGAGTCATTCAGAGATGTATGATGCAGTCCTCCAAGCTCAAGATGGAGTCAGACACAATATTCATTCTGTTTCCACTGCAGCATGACTTTATATTCTATAGGCATGGGCCGGTTTAAGATTCTGACGGTATGATAACCTTGGATAAAAATATCACTGTTTCACGATATTGTGATTACTGCTCTAAAATATGTTCTTTTAAAATGTCTGGGTAAAAAGGTTTTCTGCAGGTTTCTTCACATCAAATTTAAGGCATTTTAAGACCATTATGAATGAAATTTCAGACTTTCACATGGCAAAACGCTATTAATATTCAGTAATAACCATTGAATTTATTTTTACTTACCTCATTAAAATTAAAATTCTGTTATTTCTTAGCCACATATTGTAAATAATGTCAAAACAAGCAAACTCTAGCTCTATACATATATATTTTTATCAGCATAACTTTTCTTTTGAAAAAAAGGCAAGTTTTAAAAAAACATAATGAACTAAATTTATGCATAAAAACATGGAGAACTTTTAAACAAATGTTATTGTAAGGATGTAAGGAAGACAATTAAACCATATTGCTAAATAGTGAATAATGTTAATTCTGTTAAACGTTTTATTTAGATTGATTTGTTGGTTGTACTCATTGGCCATAACTTTACATGGACAATTAGTGAAAATTAAAACCCGTTTAAAAGCATTTAAGACCCACAACAGCATATTTCAGTGAATTTAATACTTTTTACGGGCTTAAGTTTAGTTTTTGAAATTTAAGAAATTAAGAGTTTTTTCCCCTTTGAACACAATATATTTTATTTTGAGAAACATTTATGATGTTTTGGAGCAGTAAACATGTCAGGCTGAATAATTAAAATCAATCATTGACTTCTGCAGTCTTCATTATCTTTTAAAAACACTGATTTCTTTACAATTTAAAACAGCATCTTTGTATAGTTTCTCTACTGGAGATACTGTTGTCTTAAAAAAAAACGTAAAAAAAAAAATTTAAATAAAAACTTTTACTCATACATTATTAATGGTATAGCAGAAAGCTTTGGCAGTTTAAAACCTTGACTTTTCCAAACCTCGGTATACCTTGAAATCCAAAAATGGACATTATTTCTGTTCAGTGTCCAGACTTTAGTCTAAGCAGAGTCAGACCTTACTGTCCTAATGAAATCACTCAAAATCAAGACATGATCATATTTTATTGTGCTCAAATAAGCAAAATCTAGAGGCCTTTGCCTTTCATATAAGCCACTTCTGATACCGAATGACCAACTAGAAGTCAAGTTATTATTTGTTGTTCCTAAAACTTAGGGTGCTTTCACACCTAGACTTTTGTTCCGGAACCTGGCGCGTTTGCCCAGTTAGCGCGGTTCGTTTGGCATATGTGAACAGGGCAATCGCGCTCGGAATCGCGCCAAAGCAATCGCTCCGAGACCGCCTGAATGAGGTGGTCTCGGCTCGATTGAAACGAACCCTGGAGCGGATCGATTGTAGTGAGAAAGCGATACGATCCGAGCCCGGTTATATCACAGTGTTTTATGGATATGTAATAGGCATATGGCTATATGAAGAGAGAATTATGAGTAGATTATATGAGTCATTCCAGACATCCCAAGTCTCCCGGAAGTTCCGGGAGTATCCCGCAAATGCACAGAGACTCCCAGATGCCCGCAAACGAGTGATAATCTCCCGGAAATCGCGCGTCTTCCTCCCGGTCCTCAAAATACGTCGCGCACCCTTCTCATCACCCTTCCCCTCCTCGCTCTTCAGACATGTCGCGCGCACGCTGTCAAACACCACCAAACCACCCCTGACAGCTGAGCGGGACTCTGAAAAATAAACCATGAAACTCTGAACAATGTGAGGAGAGTTTACTCACACGTGACTTGTTTTAGCTCTTTTGGTCCGTTTAGAAACTTTGCAGTGTGAAAGCGAACCGCGCCAACAACAAAGAGCAACAATGTAACAATTTTAATCCCTGTTTCGGAACAACTGAATCGATTCACTGGTGTGAAAGCACCCTTAGATAGGTGACAAGACTTTTGTCAGGTAGTGTATATGTCTGTGCATTCAACAGAACTCAAAAACAAATTTGAAACACTTTTAATAGTGAGTAAATGTTCATTTTTAGGTGAACTACCCCTTCATTTTGAACCCATGTGAAGTTTTCTACTCCACAAGTTACCGCTGTAAAGTGTGTCTGGTTAACCAAAAATATTTTACCCCTCAAAACTACTGGGAAATTTGTGAATGATGGCGTTGAGTTTCTGTGGAATCTCTTTTCATTGTGGGTTCAGTATGTTCATCTCTCTCTGTCTCTTTTCCTGAACGCTGACCACATTCTGGATGTAAACATTACATGAAATCTTCATCTGGCATATTTGGAGCAAGATTCATTTGATGATGTATTAAAGACTCTATTTGAGGATCATAGTTTGCTCTCAAAAACAAAACAAAAAAAGCTGTTTTTATCACTGATAATAATCAGAATTCTTTTGTGCCACTTTTCAACAAGCAGGAATAATAAGCAGCGTATCTGCTTAAAGAGATCAACATGATTATGTTATCAGTCCTATC
Organism: Danio kyathit; assembly: GCA_903798195.1. Classification (NCBI taxonomy): domain Eukaryota; kingdom Metazoa; phylum Chordata; class Actinopteri; order Cypriniformes; family Danionidae; genus Danio; species Danio kyathit. The sequence goes on along the minus strand of LR812524.1, from coordinate 3,039,005 downwards.
ACGCTTATATTAACATGAGCATTTATTGGGTATATCCTGCATCTCTAGTTTAAATTCAGATATTTTTTTCAACATTGATAACCAGAAGTGTCTTGATCTCTGCATCCTATTATTGTAGTGATTTTTGAAGGGTCGTGGGACACTGAAGACTTGAGTAATGATGCTGAAAATTCAGCTTTTCAACACAGGAATTAAATGCATTTTAAAACATATTTCAATAAAATACAGTTTTTTTCTAATGAATTAGGGATGCATCAAATCTTTGGCCACTTATTATCAGAAGAAATTGAGATTTTCAGTTTTGAAAAATGGCTAAAAATATGAGTCCAACAAAGACATTGCAGCAGTGTTCAGCGCGCTGGTTTCACTCTCCCTCCAGCTTTAGTCTCTGAGCGATGTGAAGCGTGTTTCATTTATTTTAGTCTTTTATTTTTTTAATAATCTAAATAAGTAATTGAGCTAATTGTAAAGTTTTACAAAATACTATATTTTCTAATAGTAAAGATCTGTGAAAATTAGAGAAAAAGAGAAATAAATAGAAAAGATAAAACAAAAGCATTTTAGGTGTTGGTTTTCTGCCAAATGCATTCAGAATTGTTGGTTTTGTCTCCGATTTTTAATTTCAGTGCATCTTTGAAATAAATTTCTTGAGAACAGAAGAAGCTTAAAATATTAAGTAAAAGTTTCAGCAAGTTTTAAAGTGTGAATATCACCCGATGGCCAACAAACACTTTTTTTTTTTTTTAATGATCAGTATATCTAAGCTAAATGTAGAGTCTTACAGTATTACTTTATATTATTTAATAATAGTGAAGGAATGTGAAAGTGAGAGGAAAAATAAGTGAAGAAAAAGGAAAAAATAATAAAACAATGATTAGTGCAAAGCATTTTAGGTTTTGGTTTTCTGCCAAATACATCCAGAATTTTCGGTTTGTCCCAGATTTCAGTGCATCTTTAAAACAATTTCCTTGATATATTTTTATATGGTAGTGCTGTCGCCTCACAGCAAGAAGGTCGCTGGTTCGAGCCTCGGCTGCGTCAGTTGGTGTTTCTGTGTGGAGTTTGCATGTTCTCCCTGCGTTTTTGTGGGTTTCCTCCGGGTGCTCCGGTTTCCCCCACAGTCCAAACACATGTGGTACAGGTGAACTGGGTAGGCTAAATTGTCCGTAGTGTATGAGTGTGAATGAGTGTGTGTGTGGAAGGGCTTCCGCTGTGTAAAAACGTGCTGGATAAGTTGGTGGTTCATTCCGCTGTGGCGACCCCGGATTAATAAAGGGACTAAGCTGAAAAGAAAATGAATAAATTAATATTTTAAAAATATTTTCAACATTTTGGAAAGTTTGAACACAAGTGAGACAGTGTGAATATTACCTGATGACCAACACGCACCTCCAGACATCAGTCTGTTGGGAGGAGAAGCAGTTGTCTTTTCTCACTCACGTCACTTTCCAGGGTTTCCTGCAATACAGTGACTTTGCTTTTCCATTTTGGCATTCATTGCCTAAATATTCTCACAGTTGTGTGTGTGTGTGTTTGTGTGTGGGACTTCCTCTGAAAGTGTTTTTAGGAAAACACACCCAGCCGCAGCCTGTCACTGTTTCTAACTAGGCATGGGCCGGTATAAGATTCTGACCAGTAGATTTTGATGCAGAGGCTCCTTTTCTGTTGGAGATAATGTTGCTCTGTGGCGGCACGGGGGATCAGTGGTTAGCACTGTGGCCTCACAGCAAGAAGGTCGCTGGTTCGAGTACCAGCTGGGCCAGTTGGCATTTCTGTGTAGAGTTTGCACGTTCTCCCCATGTTGGCGTGGGTTTCCTCCGGGTGCTCCGGTTTCCCCCACAGTCCAAACACATGCTGTATAGGGTAATTGATGAACTAAATTGGTCGTAGTGTATGAGTGTGTGTGTGAATGTGAGTGTGTATGGTTGTTTCCCAGTACTGGGTTGCTGCTGGAAGGGCATTCGCTGTGTAAAACATATCCTTGAATAGTTGGCGGTTCATTCCACTGTGGTAAATAAGGGACTAAGCTGAAGGAAAATGAATGAATGAATAAAATCCTAACTTTTCCAAACCGCGGTAAACCTTAAAACCGGTGATCATCCCATGTCTATTTCTAACTCTCCTGTTTCTGTGTTTCAGCCTCTCCAGATCGATGATAATTTCTGCGGGCAGGATTTTAACCAGCCTCTAGGGGGCACCAAGACTATCGAGGGCATGCCGCTTTTCATAGACAAAGATGACGGGATGACTTCTGTCGCTGCGTACGATTATCGGGGAAACACGGTGGTTTTCGCAGGAACACGAAACGGCAGAATGAAGAAGGTAAGACAGAATTGCACATCTTAAAGTGATGGCTGAGCCAAAAAAGTATAACGTTTACTCGCTCTGAAGTGGCTCCATACGTTTATGCCTTTTTTTTTTTGGTGAACTCAAAAGGAGATATCTTGAAGAATGTTGGAAACCGGTAACCATCGACTTTCATAATAGAAAAAGCGGTAACACTTTATTTTAGGTCACAATTCACGCTATTTACCAACCATTAATTAAGACTATATTAGCTCAACAGACTACTGATTATCTACTTTTTAGTAATTAGTAAGGTAGTTGGGTATAGATTTTAGGTAGGATTAAGGATGTAGAGTAAGATTATACCTTTATAACTAATAATAATAGTTAATCTCTTAAGAAAAGGCAGGTCATCATAAGTAGGCCCACACGGAATCTGCGCGCATAGAATTCCGCAGATTTTCCGCAGAATTCCGCAGATTTTTAGCTCATTATAAATTCTGTTTATTTACTTGAGTAAATGTGTGTAAATCTGAATTTATTCAGTTTTTAAATGACACATATTTCACATATTAAGGTATTAGTTATGAGACTCCCAAAATAATTCAGCAGAAATCTGCAGATTTTTACCAAAATTCTCTGCAGAAATTGCAAAAAACATCCGCAGATTTCATCTTGCCCTAGTCATAAGCCAAGTGTGACTTACACTAAAGTGTTTCCGGAAAAACAAATACAGCCACAGCCATATCACCCTGCATCCCAAGACCGCTTACTCACTGAAGCTAAGCAGGGCTGAGCCTGGTTAGTACCTGGATGGGAGACCACATGGGAAAACTAGGTTGCTGTTGGAAGTGGTGTTAGAGAGGCCAGCAGGGGGCGCTCAACCTGTGGTCTGTGTGAGTCCTAATACCCTAGTAAAAGTGAAGGGGACACTACACTGTCAGTGGGCGCCGTCTTTCGGATGAGACGTTAAACCGAGGTCCTGACTCTCTGTGGTCATTAAAAATCCCATGGCACTTCTCGTAAAGAGTAGGGGTGTAACCCCAGTGTCCTGGCCAAAGTCCCTCAATCAGCACTTTCCCATCATGGCCTCCTAATCATCCCTATCCACCGAATTGGCTCTATCACTGTCTCTTCACTCCACCAATAGCTGGTGTGTGGTGAGCGCACTGGCGCCGTTGTCCTGTGGCTGCCGTCGCATCATCCAAGTGGATGCTACACACTGGTGGTGGTGTGGAGAGACCCCCCTCATGTATGTGAAGCGCTTTGGGTGTATGTCCATACACAATAAATGCGCTATAGAAATACACACTACATTAATTCTGTTTATTTACTTGAGTAAATGTGTGTAAATCTGAATTTATTCAATTTTTAAATTACACATATTTCACATATTAAGGTTTTAGTTATGAGACTTTCATGGTTTGGTGTGTGTGTTGGTAGCGTGTCTACATGCATATATTAACGTGTGTGTGTATAGTGTTGGTTGTATGTGTGTGTGTGTGTGTGTGCGCATGTATGTGTAAGCGTGTGAGTGTCTACATGTGAATAATTGTGTGTGTGTTGGTTGTATGTATCTACAAGCGTGTATTAGTGTTAGTTATGTGTGTGTGCGCATGTGTGCATACTATTGGTTGTGTGTATAAGGGTGTGTGTAGTGTTGGTTGTCTGTGTCTACATGTGTGTGTTGGTTGCTATGTGTATTAATGTGCGTATGTGTATTATTTGTGTGTGTATGGTTATGTGTATCTACTTGAGTGTGTACGTGTGTGTATAAGTGTGTGTGCACATTTTGTAAGTGTGTGTGTGTGTGTTGTGGGCTGGCAGTAGTGTAAGGGCTCAGTGGAGCATCACATGATGGATTCAGTGATATGTGAAATAGAGGACAGACTCTCTGTCCATCCCTGCGAGAGCGACTGAAGATGTGAATGAATCTCCAGCAGCAGCTTCATGTGTTGTGTGTGTGTGACAGTCCATCACTGAAGTGCTGCTCACAACACCTCTACTGCTGTCATTCTTGCACTTCATTCAATGCGACGACGCATGCCTTTATGGAGAGCTTAAGCCTGGTTTATACTTCTGCATTGAGTGATCGGCATGACCCACGGCACATGCAATGTTCGTAGTCGTGCATTTATTCTTCTGCACGCTGTTTCTGTTTCTCTGCAATAACCCTTCTGAAACACTAGCTGGCAGTAGGTGTTTGTTCCTCTGTGTCGAGTTTCTTCGCTGGGGTTTTGTTTTTTCTGAACGCTATCTTAATGTACAAGTGGCTCAAACGCAGACGTACAACAACTTTAATTATAAGGTAAACACAAAACAACAGTTTCTGTCCAGAGCTCCTTCATGGGACTCCACACATGTAAACACTCGCTGCATCGGGCTCACGCGGCTCTCAGCACTACCCACACTCGTCACTTATTATTATTTATTTATTTATTTATTTACATTTTTTTATATTTATATTATTATATATTTATTTATTTATATTTATGATTTTATTTTAATAAATTTTAATAAATTTTTGTTTTATTTTATTTATATTTATTTTATATATATTTATTTATATTTGTTATATATTTATTTATTTATATTTATTATTAGATATTTATTTATATTTGTTATATATTTATTTAATTATATTTATTATTATATATTTATTTATTATATATTTATTTATATTTATTATATATTTATTTATTTATATTTGTTATATTTATTTAATATTTATTTTTATTTTTTTATTTTAATTAATTTTGATACATTATTATATATATATATATATATATATATATATATATATATATATATATATATTTGTTTTTATTTATTTATATTTATTATATATGTTTATTTATATTTATGATTTTATTTTAATAAATTTTGATAAATTTAATTTTATTTATATGTATTATATATTTATATATATATATATATATATATATATATATATATATTTATTTATTTATTTATTTATTTATATTTATTTATTTATTTATTTATTTATATTTGTTATATATTTATTTATTTATATTTATTATTATATATTTATATTATATATTTATTATATATTTATTTATTTATATTTATTTTATTTTAATTAATTTTGATAAATTTCATTTGATTTTATTTATATTTATTATATATATATATATATATATATATATATATATATATATATATATATTTGTTTATATTTATTTATATTTGTTTATATTTGTTTATATTTGTTTATATTTATTTATTTATATTTATTATATTTATTTATTCATATTTGTTATTAGATATTTATTTATATTTGTTTTTATATATTTATATTTGTTATTAGATATTTATTTATTTATATTTATTATTAGATATTTATTTATATTTGTTATATATTTATTTATTTATATTTATTACTATATATTTATTTAATTGTCATTTTTTTTATTATTTATTTTATCTTTTTTTTTATTTGAATTTATTTTCATTTGAATAAATTTTGTTACTATAAGACTAGCAGACAGAGGGAGAATAATCATATAGACTGAATAGTAATTAATATCTTTTATTTTTACAAATCAGTAAACAAAACATAAAACTAAACAGCTTACTAACAGCTGGTGCAGATCATTCATTTGAGGACTCTTGAGTTGTGTTGATGTTATTGAACTCATGATCAGTTGTTTAGATCACACACCTACTGTAGTGTGTCTGGCTTTTACAAAGGCCGCCAGTTTGCATGCTCTTTAAAGCTTTACTAATTAGCTTTAAGTGGGTTTAGGACTCTTTTGGATGGTTGTGTGTGTGTGTGTGAAGCGGAGTTAATCCTGCTGATCTGGAGCACGTCTGGACGCCCCTGACCCGTCTTCAGCTCGGCCCGTCTGGGTTTACAGTGCAGGACAGTCAGTCTGGACACAGAAGCAACAGATGGACCAGCCAACTGAGCCCACCAGACATACACACACACACACACACACACACACACACACACACACACACACACACACACACACACACACACACACACACACACACACACACACACACACACTTACAGACATAAAAAACATGCGTGCAGAAATAGATACACAGACACATGCAAACACACACACAGACCTAGACACACAGACACAAATGCACTTGCAAACACACACACATAGACATATATACACACAGAGACACATACATAGACACACACATAAACACGGATGCACACATACACGCAAGCACGCACACACACACGCACGCATGCACGCATGCACGCATACAGACAGACACAGTCATAGATACACACATACACAGACATATCCACAAATACACACAGATACATGCAAACACACACAGACATATACACAAACACAACATGCAAACACACACACAGACATCGACACAGACATATACAGACAAACACACATAGACGCACATGCATGCGCGCACACAAACACAGACAGACACACAGACATATACACAAACACTGACACAACATGCAAACACACACACACAGATACATAAAGGGACCCACAAACATACATACACACAGACATAGACACACAGACATACACACAAACACACACATATACAGTATAGACACACAAGAAAGACATAGACATATGCACACAAACAGACACAACATGCAAACACACACGCACACACAAACATTGACCTAGACACAGATATATACACAAAAACACACACATACAGACACACATAGACATACGCATACACAGACATACACACAGACAGGCATACACATAACCAGATAAAGACACACACATGCAAACAGAGACATAGACAAACACACACACAGAGACATAGACACACAGATACACACAGTTAGTCCTGTTTTGTATCTGCCACTATGCTGATTCATAGGCGTTTTAAACTCCGCCCTCTTCTGAAAAGAGCACAATCTCATTTGCATTTAAAGTGACAGTCACCAAAACACTGCAATTAGGATCAAAGCTTAAAAGGGTCAGCTTCAGAGCGTTAAACACATTATTATTGTGGTATTTTGAGCTGAAACTTCACACACACACACTCATCAGAGACGCATTTTACATCTCATATAAAAGGGCAGAATAGGAGATATTTAACTGAGACAAGCATAGAGTTTCAGTCTGTGACTTCAGCTGCCACACAGCAGTTTAGTGTCAGATGTGAAGCAGAATGAAGTGATGGGTGGTTGTGTCGCTGATCCTCAGGGTTGATTTGAGTTGTTTTTAGAAGTTAAACTTGCTATAAGCTGAGGATTGACCCACTGACCTCTCTAACCTGACCCTTCACAGATGATGCTTTATAGAGACACCTAATCTTTCTCTTTCTCTTTCTTATAATAATCTTCAGTGCTTGAACATGAATCAGAATCACTGAATCGCTTGATTTGATCGAAACCCAAACATAAAGTATTCAACTTCTGTTTGTGCTCCAGATATGAATGATTACTCAAATCGTGAGCCTTGTTTAGGAGAGATTATTCAGATTTATATTGAAGCCAAGTTTGCAACAGGTTTCAATGCACAACAGTTCGCAACACACCTTAATTTCATTTCCTTTTTATTTTATTTTTCATTTTATTTTCAAATTTATTGATATTTTTAATTTAATTTATTAAATGTATTTTATTTAGTTTAAATATACATTTTTAAGTTCATTAAAAAAAATTTTAAATGTAAAATTTGTCTACATATAAAATGCATCAATATAAAATGCTTGGTAAAATTATTAAGAATATTACAACATTAGGAGTGTGCAATATTGACAAACATATCTCTCTTTTTTATTTTTTTGTTTTATTTTAAAAATGTATTTATTTATTTCATTTTATTTATGTATTTAATTAAATGTTTTATGTATTTTATATACATATATATGTATATATATATATATATATATATATATATATATATATATATATATATATATATATAATATATATATATAATATATATAATATATAATATATAAATATTATATATTATTTTTATTTATTTAAATATTTATTTATATATTTATTTATTATATATTTTTTTATTTATATTATTCTATATATATATATATATATATATATATATATATATATATATATATATTTATATTTATTTATTTATTTATTTATTTATATTTATTATATATTTATTTATTTATATTTATTATATATTTATTTATTTAATATTATTTATTTATTTATATTTATTATATATTTATTTATTTATATTTATTATATATTTATTTATTTAATTTTATTTATTTATATTTATTATATATTTATTTATTTAATATTATTTATTTATTTATATTTATTATATATTTATTTATTTATATTTATTATATATTTATTTATTTAATATTATTTATTTATTTATATTTATTATATATTTATTTATTTATATTTATTATATATTTATTTAATTATTATTTTTTATTTTATTTTATTTTAAATAATTTATTTTATTTTTATTTGAATTTATTTTCATTTGAATACATTTTATTATTATAAGACTAGCAGACAGAGGGAGAATAATCATATAAACTGAATAGTAATTAATATCTTTTATTTTTACAAAACAGTAAACAAAACATGAAACTAAAACTACCTAATATGGCTACTGTCCCTGTCTTAATGAGCGATTCATTGAATCATTCATTTAATATTTTTAAACTGCTGATTCATTCGGAAGAAAACCAGTTGACTCTTTTATAAATGAATCATTGATTAACGACAAAACGAAAACGACATGCTTGTGTAAAATTTAATTGTATCATGCTTTAAATATAAAAACAATTCCATATATATATATATATATATATATATATATATATATATATATACAGTATATATTACTTGTATATTAATTATAGGGCCATTTTAACTGCATTTAAATAGACTGCATCATACAGTCAATGCATAATTTTTTTCCCCAGTTTTTCTGTAAAAGTAATTGACATGCTTCATAATGCCGTCATCAAAACAACAATATTAGGATATTATCACAGACATTAAACATCATGCACTCCTTAGCAAAATGCTTAAATGTAAAATGCATCAAAATAAAATGACTTGGCACTAATAATGATGATGCTTGATTGGGTAAAGCAGTAAACAGAGCATCATAAAAGCACAAACATAAAATGCATCGCAATGAAACGACGAGACTATAATGGAGATGCTTGACTTGATGAAACAATAAAAAAAAGTATACTGCGTCATAAAAGATTAACACACACACACACGGGATTGGGTGTTATCACTCCAGTTCAAGCATTGGCTGTGATGCGAGCGGTGGAGTTTAATCACGCACACACACACTCACATCACTGCGCTGCTGGTTGTAGCGTGTGTTATGCTGAGCTCTACATGTCTGTAATTAGTGACTCAGCATGAGATCTGGCTGAAAACACACACACAGACACACACACGCACACACACACACACTGATTCTGATGCCTGTCTTTATGAATTACTATTGATTGCTACTCAGATTCATCAGTGTAGATCAGACGTGTTCAGATTATTACAGATGGCGCGGTGTACGGTATGATAATCAGTGTCTGTTCATCTGTTGTTTTGCAAGGTTTTTGGGGCGTTTAAGGTCGGTCAGATTTTTATTTAATACATTCATTCAGTACAGACTAATTCATTTGAAGCGTGAGGGTGAATATTCATATTACAAATTATATATAAAATAATAAAATAATAATCTAAACTTTCAATGGGGGGGGGGCACGGTGGCTCAGTGGGTAGTATTGTCGCCTCACAGCAAGAAGGTCGCTGGTTTGAGTCCTGGCTGGGTCAGTTGGTGTTTCTGTGTGGAGTTTGCATGTTCTCCCCGTGCTTCAGTTTCCCCCACAGTCCAAACACAAGCGCTATAGGGGAATTGATGAACTAAATTGGCCGTAGTGTATAAGTGTGTGTGTGTGAGAATGAGTCTGTATGGGTGTTTCCCAGTACTGGGTTGCAGCTGGAACCCAGTACTCCACTTAGGCGCTGTGTAAAACATATGGTGGAATAGTTGGCGGTTCATTCCGTTGTGGTGACCCCTGATGAAAAAAGGGACTAACCCGAAGGAAAATTAATGAATGAATTTTCTACTCATTAAAAGTTCCTGATCAAATGTATCTCAGTTTTTTTGCATGTTTTCAAAAACAAAAGGAAAAGACATATGCTGCGTCCCAATCCGCATACTATCCGTCCTAAATAGTATGTGAAAGTAGAATTAGTATGTCCCAAATCGTAGTATGTTGAAAAGAGTATGCCAAAAACTCTCGGATGGTTTACTATTTCCGGTCAAAATGTTAAGTGTAGAAGCGTCCATACTCTAACCGCTGATATTGCCCACAGTACATTGCGCGTTGGACGTGAATTCGAATAGAACTACAAAACGTGGGTGAAAAGTGTAAACAAACTACAAACATGATGGACGCACGAGACCAACCGTCAAGCAGAGAGGCTTCGGTAAAGATGTTTGTATGACTGTTAATTAATATCTAGCCCACTGGAGAATATTTAAATAGCGTTGTCTGTGTTATATTTCATCTGCAACAACAATACTGAACTTATATAAAGACGTGTTTGGACATTACTGTCTGAATGCAGAATTATCCAAACACCTGAGGAGATTTCTCTGCATGAGAGACTCGTGAATAGGAGATTATCCTGCTGCTGCTTCTCCAATAAGGTATGAAATTAAATACGACAGAAATGTGGAGGACTGACAGGGCTCTTAACTTAGCAACACAACGATCTGTGTAACGAGGAAGTAGTATGTCCCAAAGCTTGCATACTTTTCTGTTACTCACTCAAAAGTATATATTTTTCCTCCACAAAAAAAGTACATACTTTTAGGTCGTAGTATAAGTATGCGAATTGGGACGCAGCACTACTGATTTCCTTTTAAATCCTTACCTTCACAAACTGATCTCTGAACTTTATTTAACTATTCATTTCTAACTTTTTTTAATATGAATGAAATCGTATTGCTGGGTAATAAAAATGCATAAATCAAGTGACAAAGTTGTTAAACGTTAACCAAAACGTCAATAAAGTCATGCAAAAAAAGAAATATTTGGATTAAAGATAGCAAGCTTATTTTGTTATCAGTCCTATAAAGTTAATATTAAAAATCAGCCAATAAATGGTATGGCCACCGGTCTGTGTGTGTGTGTGTGTGTGTGTATATATATATATAGTGCATTTCTAGTTAAATAGTTCCATTAAATAGTTTTTTTAATTGTGAAAATGTTTCTTGATCACTAAATCTTCATATAATAATAATAATAATAATAATAATAATAATAATAATAATGAGGATGATGTGACACTGAAGACTGCAGTAATGATTAGGCCTGTCACAATAATCAATATATCGTCTTACTGCCCAACACATGGACATGAGCTCAATCATTTTTGAAGATGCAATATAGATCACCCATACTTAAAAACCAATTCTAGCAATATTTTAGCTGATTGTGCAACATCTCTATCTATATTAGAGGTGTCAGTGTCAGTATGGTTAAAAAACACTATAGTACCCACATAGCAAAATTTCTCTGGCCCAGCTCTGGCCCACACAATCAGGTTTTGCATGAATGAATTACGGTACATGACTGGACCAAGTCTGGCTTCCAGACAATGGCCAAACATGGACCATATCTGGGCTAAGTCTCAGCTAAGTTAATAACTCATAACTGGGCCTGAACTGGGCCAGATAGGTTGGTGTGTCACAATTGCAAAGAAATTAATAAACCCATGAAGCATTGTGCTTTAAGCACATTATGGGCATGCTTTTTCTCAAAGATACCTGATTGGTAGAATTATTATCTTTACTCAAAAATAATTTTAATGTATTTTTAAATGTGAGTCAAGACAGGTCAAACTTACGTGACCCACATATCAATTTTTAACATCTGGGCCAAATACTAGATTTTACATCTGGCCCAAATCTTGTGTGCCGCCTTAAAGACGGTGCCACCTCTTCCAAACTCGGGCCATGTTTGGCCCACATGCTGTATGCCAGTGCTGAATGAGTGCCAGCTTTATGCCAAATCTGGGCCAGAATTCTTTGCTACCTGGGTATTTACTATAAATTACTATAGTATATTCTCATATGGGTGTCTGGCAAACTAGATCTGGTAGCAGATATCGCTGTTACTCTTTACCTGCACTTTTTTTGTTAACATTTATTAATATTTATTTAGGATATGCATTTTCGTATTCTGATTCCAATGCCTCAATATTAAACTGTTTTAAAATGATTATGATTAAATTAAATATTCTTAAGAATAAAATATGATGTGTTCTTTGGAAGTGTACTTGCGTTATGTTGCTGTTATATTGTCTTTCTGGCATTATATAATGAGTGGCTCTTAAAATGACAATAATATCGTTTATCGCAATATGTTTTGGTGCAATATATCATACAACAAAAAATAGATATCCTGAAAGTGTTTTAAAATTGCAGTAATATTTTTAAAAAGATAATAATAGTTTTGTGTCATGAGACGTCTTTTAAAAACAGTGCAAGACTCTTACCGACCTCATAATATTGACTGATAATGTAAACACTGACTGGAGGAAATCCCATCGCAAACAGTCAGGTTGGGCTTCTACATGCCTGGGAACCTGTAAATATTGACCTTTCCTGAATTCACCTCATTACTGTGTGTCATTAATCCAGAAATGCACTCTCTTTTGTGTCTGTAAAATAACAGAAAATGTACTGGTGGCTTATTGTAAGGCTTTTGTAGTGTTTTATACAACAACCCAGACAATACAACACTGTTACAAATGTTCATAAAAGTCACTTTTGTAACGTTTCAATGTTTAAAAAAAAGTTGTTGAACGAAAGATCAAGCTCCCATAATGCAATTCAAAAGCAGAAATAAATGAGGAAAAATACTAACTATAAACATGAATCTCAAAATATGGAGACTGATACTTTATGGGTATTTTTACAGTGTGTGTAAGAGGGTCTTTGCTCTTTCAATGCAAACTCAAGTGAAGTCTGAAGAGGAAAAGGTTATTTTTTCCAATTATTTCCCAAATGATTTTGAACAGATTCAGGAAATTTTCACAGTATTTCCTATAATATTTTTTCTTCTGAAGAAAGTCTTATTTGTTTTAATTCGGCTAGAATAAAAGCAGCTTTTAATTTTATTAAACCCATTTTAAGGTCAATATTATTAGCCCCCTTAAGCAATATTAGTTTTGGATTGTCTCCAGAACAAACCACTGTTATACAATGACTTGCGTAATTACCCTAACTTTACCCTAATTACCCTAGTTAAGCCTTTAAATGTCACTTTAAGCTGAATACTAGCATGTTGAAGAATATCTAGTCAAATATTATGTGCTGTCATCATGACCAAGAGAAAAGAAATCAGTTATTAGAAATGAGTTATTAAAACTATTATGATTAGAAATGTCCTGAATAAATCTCTCTGTTAAACAGAAATTGGGGACAAAAATATACAGGAGGACTAATAAATCAGGAGGGCCAATAATTCTGACTTCAAGCGTATATCATCATGTATTAATCCCTCTCTCAGTAATGCAAGTTGAGTGTTACAGGAGCAGATTTGCTCAAGTAAAGCTTCAGTGTTTTACGGCGCTGGATCTCCATCAGCTGTCATCTTCATTGTGCTCCTCCGATTACGTTTCATGATGTAGGATGTAAATTGAATTACGGTCGGTGTGATCTAGCGGAGGTTTAAGCGGATCGACTGCAGAGAATGAATGAATGCTCTGATGCTGTTTGATTGACAGATCCTCATGCACTGATTCATCAACTGATTAATATTAATAATAGTAAACTAGTTTGAGTTTTAGATATACTATTTCTTTAATATTATTCTGTAAATAACATTAGCTCTCTATAATATTAGCTCTGTTCATGCTGTTTATTCACACTGATGCTGTTTAATTGACAGATCCTCATGCACTGGTGAATAAAATATTGACTGATTAATATAGTCGAATAAAGTAAACTAGTTTGAGTTTTAGATATACTATTTCTTAGTAATGGGCGATATAAACGATATGCGATATAAACGATACAAAATTGGCCTACGATAGAGATTTTAATTCTATTATCGCGATAATGTTTGATGACGCAATCTACCCGCGAAATTAAGAGCAAAGCCGGCCGCGTATCCAATCTAGACTTTACCCCATTCGGTGCCATGCATTGCTTAGCAAGGTATACAAAAAGTAAAGACCGCTTGACGTGAAAGTAAATAAAAATGCCGCTATATTAATGTGCATATCGCATTTCCGGCCGGCCGCCTATCCAATCTAGACTTTACCAACCGGACATGTCCGAGATTCTGCTTTTGCTTTCGATATTAATTGTATTCATTTTTGCATTACTTTATACACAAACTTTGGCTGGTGCATCTCAATCTCTCAGCAGCACCAACACTGCAGCAGACAGAGAGAGAGAGAGAGGGAGAGAAAGAAAGCAGATTTGACCTGTCAGTGGTGCTCACTGAAAAGAAACAAACTTTTTTTTTTTATTTGTTTGTTAAATAAGAATAAGAAATCAATAAGAAATTATTCTGTTGCTGAAGGTCATTAAAGTTATATAGAAAAGATGGTGTTACTTTGGGGCAGAAGGAAAGAATGAAAGAATTTTCGGTAACACTTTATAATAACTACACACTATCAATCATTTACTAAGCATTAGCATCTAGTGAATTCTTTATCTGTTAATCATTAACTCTACATTAATAAACGTTAGTAAGCGGTTTATAACTGCAGCTACAAATGCTCTATTCTTGATTTACAACCACATTTATAATGTGCTTAATAATTGTACTTTCATACTTTGTTAATGATTTATTTTTCATTACTAAATTAAGAATTGCATTATTAACAAACCAGTTATTTAAGCATAGTTGGTGTTTTTTAATATCATTCAGAATGAGTTAGTAAATGATTAATAAACTATTGAAATCAACGTTTATATATCTTATTATTCAGGCATATATTAATAGTTAATTTGTATGTTAATAAATGCTTTTTTCCCCTCAACTTCATGCAGTTTTGTGACCTAATCTAAAGTGAGGACTGTTTATGCTTTATAAATCCCTTATAAATGACAAATAAAGGCTCAGTATGAGCAATAATCATTGCAATCTTCAATCTAAAAAGTAAAATTACTGTAAAGTTTAAACATTGCTGAATAACAGAAGTGTCAAAATACGACATAAAATTTGATAAAACAACAACAATATAACAATATAATAAGATGCAATGTTTAAACTGTACAGTAATTTTATTTTAGATAAGGTTGCAAAGATTATATTTTCTTTTAAAATACAGTTTTATTTGTGTATCTTAAAACGAATAGAACTAAATAATGTCGTTTGTGTTCTTTTTTTCCTGTTTAGAATTTAACCGAGCCTTTAATTGTCATTTATAAGGGATTTATAAAGCATAAATAGTCCTCACTTTAGATTAGGTCACAAAACGGCATGAAATTAAGTTAATAAAGCATTTATCAACATACAAATTAACTATTAATAAATGCCTGAATAATTAGATTTATAAATGCTAATTTTAATAGTTTAATAATCATTTACTAACTCATTCTGAATGATATTAAAAAAACATCAACTATGCTTAAATAACTGGTTTGTAAATAATGCAATACTTAATTTAGTAATGAAAAATAAATCATTAACAAAGTATGAAAGTACAGTTATTAAGCACATTATAAATGTGGTTGTAAGTCAAGAACACAGCATTTGTAGCTGCAGTTATAAACTGCTTACTAACGTCTATTAATGTAGAGTTAATGATTAACAGATAATGAATTCACTATATGCTAATTATTAATAAATGGTTCATAGTGTGTAGTTATTATAAAGTGTTATCGAATTTTCTTTATTTAAAATAGCCATGCCTAATACTGGAAGTATAGCCCTAATTCACAGTGTCCGTTCCTTTATTAACAAGACGCCAGTTTTAATTTCATTAGGAGATCAACATTTTTAAAAATCAAATGCGTTATCTTAGGCTGCAGGTTTGAAATTTGTTTTTATTTAAAGTATCTGCAATACACAATTTTATTTGACTAATTTAATGCTGGAAGTAATTTCAGTACAGTGTAAGTTCCTTAACTAAAAAGACACCAGTTTTTTGTTCTCTGCAACTTGGCATTTAGGAACCAGGGACTTAAAAGAAAAGTCTTCCTTTCTAAAAGGCACTACATTTAGTTTATTTATCTGCAACATTGTGTTGTTTAATTACAGTTTTGCTTTTGCACAATAAATGTTCTCAAAATGACATGCAACGTTTCTTTATTTCTTAAAAAAAAATAGCAGTTTGGCTTTCCTAAGGGTCTCTATAACCTGTTCTGAAATGGTTCTATTATAATTTATATATCGCAATATATATCGTTATCGCAAGAGGCTGCAATGTATATCGCAATATGGATTTTAGGCCATATCGCCCATCCCTACTATTTCTTTAATATTATTCTGTATATAACATTAGCTATCTATAATATTAGCTCTGTTCATGCTGTTTTATTCACACTGATGCTGTTTGATTGACAGATCCTCATGCACTGATTCATCAAATATTGACTGATTAATATAGCTTACAGATAGAACTGTATTAATTTTAGATATTATATTTCTGCAGTACTCTATTATAATATATTTTTCTGTTTGTACATGTATACACTTGAAGGCAGAAATTATTAAAGAAGTTGTAATTTTTCAAGAGCAAATGTTTTCCCATTTATAAATGAGCAGGGACGTACATTTTGGCTTTGATCAAGTCAGTTTCCGTCAGCAGTCGTGTCTTCAGAAAGACTGAGACTGTTGATTTTTGGGTGAACTGTCCCTTTAAGAAGGTCAGTCTGCAGTGTTTTCATCCTCTGCTGGTCAAACATGCTGTCAGAGTTCGGTGTTGACCGTTGTACGCAGCACTTTTGACTTCACAGAGGACTTTGTGGAGTGTGATGGAAATGTAGGGTGAAAGCAGCATCCTGTGTGTGTGCACGTGTCCCTCTTTGATCTCTTATAACGTTTACATTAAAAAGAATATATAATAAATAAGGGCGACGCAGTAGGTAGTGCTGTCACCTCACAGCAAGAAGGTCGCTGGTTCGAGCCTCGGTTGGGTCAGTTGGCGTTTCTGTGTGGAGTTTGCATGTTCTCCCTGTGTTCGCGTGGGTGCTCCGGTTTCCCCCACAGTCCAAAGACATGCAGTAAAGGTGAATTGGGTAGGCTAAATTGTCCGTAGTGTATGAGTGTGAATGAGTGTGTGTGGATGTTTCCCAGAGATGGGTTGGAGCTGGAAGGGCATCCGCTGCGAAAAACATGTGCTGGATAGGTTGGCGGTTCATTCCGCTGTGGCGACCCCGGATTAATAAAGGGACTAAGCCGGAAAGAAAATGAATCAATATAATAAATAAATAAATAAATAAATAAATAATAAATAACTAAATAAATAAATAAATATTAAATAAATATTAAATAAATAAATAAATAATTAAATAAATAAATATAAAATAAATAAATAAATAAATAAATAAATAAAAATAAAATTAAAATACAAATTAAAACATAACAATAAATCAAAATAAACTGCACATTTAACAATCAACATTTTAGAATAAATTAACAATAATAAATAATAATAATTAGTATATTTACAATGATTCATTTATTATAATCTATATCTCTCTATTTCTCAAGTCTCTATTTCTCAAGTTGCTTTATTGGCATGACATTTTGTACAGTATTGCCAAAGCATTTTAAATATGTATAAGATATGTAATGTATTAACATCTTTAAAAAAATATATGTTTTTTGATGTTTTTATTTTTATTTTAGTATGAACAATATATTGGATTTTGAAATGAGCTGGACGTGTGAAGTTGACAATAACCTTTTAAGGTTTGTCAGTAATATTAGATTAAATCATTTGTTAATTTATATGAATGTTAATGTCAAACAAACATAAAAGAAAATCAATAAAAGTAAATAAGGGGTTTGTCTGTCTCTCTCTCTGTGTGTGTGTGTGTGTGTGTATGCGTGTGCGTGTAAATATGTGCGACTGTCACATGCTGATCATATGCCACTGGACGCTCCTGTTTGAATGTTCCCACGGCTGTGTCCTAAACACACACACACACGGATGCCTCGCGACCATCTCACAAAGAGCACAGTGTTCATCACCACACACACACTCAGACACAAGGATGAGCACAAAGACACATCTGTGTGTGTGTGTGTGTGTGTGTGTGTGTGTGTGTGTGTTATGGTGTTGTCAGGCCTGGACTCAAATAGGATGAGACTCCGACTAAACACACACACACACACACACACACACACACACACACACACACACACACACACACACACACACACACACACACACACACTCTTTCCTCTTTGACCTTTAAATAAATGCAGTTTTTCTGTCTGTGGTCAGAGAGTGAGTTATGGAGAGCGAAAGCTTGTCATCTTTTCAGATGCTCTGAAATATTTATGTATGCTGCTCTGAGAGCTTTTATAACACACACACACACACACACACACACACACACACACACACACACACACACACACACACACACACACACACACACACACATTGCTCAGGTCTTTCAGTCTGTCATATATTTTTCATCATTATATAAATTAGATGCTAATTTGGAGAAACTGATTTCCTTATAGTTTATTTCCATGTTTTTTTTAATTAGCTACTCTAAAAACATGCTGGGTAGTCATAAGTCAACGTCGAGTCAACACTTGTTTTTTTATATACATTGCAGCACTTTGAGTTCAAGAAAAGCACATCATTAATCAGTTTTGTTATTATTATGATTATTATTATTCATTCATTTTTCTTCAGCTTAGTCCCTTTATTCATCAGGGGTCGCCACAGCGGAATGAACCGCCAACTATTCCACCAAATATTTTACACAGTGGATGCCCTTCCAGCCGCAACCCAGTACTGGAAAACACCCAAACACTCTTGTATTCACACACACTCATACACTACGGCCAATTTAATCAATCAATTCCCGTATAGCACATGTGTTTGGACTGTGGGGGAAACCAAAGCACCTGGAGGAAACCCACTCCAACACAGGGAGAACATGCAAACTCCACACAGAAATGCCAACTGACCCAGCTGCGACTCGAACCAGCGACCCTCTTGCTGTAAGGCAACAGTGCTAACCACTGAGCCACCGTGCCACAATTATTATTATTATTTTTATTTATTATTATTATTATTATTCATTTTTTTATTCATTATTATTATAAATATAATTTTTATTATTTTTATTCATTATTATTATTATTATTTTTATTATTATTATTATTATTATTCATTTTTTTATTCATTATTATTATTAATATAATTTTTATTATTTTTATTCATTATTATTATTATTATTTTTATTATTATTATTATTATTATTATTATTATTATTGTTGTTTTTATTATTATTTTTATTATAATTATATAATAATTATTATTATTATTATTGTTATTATTATTATTATTATTATTATTGTTTTTATTATTATTATTATTATTTTTTTTTTTTATTAATTATTATTATTCTTTTTATTATTATTATTATTGTTTTTTATTATTATTTTTTATTATAATTATAATAATAATAATTATTATTATTATTGTTTTTATTATTATTATTATTATTGTTTTTATTTATTATTATTATTATTATTATTATTATTATTTTATAATTTTTATTCATTATTATTATTGTTGTTTTTATTATTATTTTTATTATTATTATTATTGTTTTTATTGTTATTATTATTATTATTGTTTTTATTATTATTATTGTTGTTTTATTTTTATTATTATTATTATTATTTTTATTTTTATTATTTTTATTCATTATTATTATTATTGTTTTTATTGTTATTATTATTATTATTATTATTGTTATTATTGTTTTTTTATTATTATTATTATTATTATTATTATTATTATTATTATTATTATTATTATTATTGTTTTTATTGTTATTATTATTATTATTATTATTAATATTTATTATTATTAATAATACCAAAAATTGACAACTCCAGCCATTGGTTTTAAAAAAGTATAATTTAAATGTAATTAAAATTAACCCATTGGGTTTATCCATGTTTGACTCAACGTTGGGTTCCGACAACCCAGCGTTTTTAAGAGTGTAAAATAAAAGAATTAACTCTTAACACTGTGTGTGTGTGTGTGTGTGTGTGTGTGTGTGTGTGTGTGTGTGTGTGTGTGTGTGTGTGTGTGTGTGTGTGTGTGTGTGTTCGCGCGTTTGATTCCTCTTTGTGTTTCTGTCTTGTATCTGTCTGTGGGTGGGTTTCCTATGTGTTTGTATGCTGTTTATGTCTGTGTGTGTTTAAGTGTGTTTTTCCTCTTTGTGTTCGTATGGTGTATATGTGTGTGTGTGTGAGAGAGAGTGTGTTTCTTCCCTGTTTCTATGGAAACTTCAGGAGATTCCTGTTGTTCTGGATCTCTTCAGGTGAAATGAATTCACAGACACAGTGAAAAACACTCGCCTCGGGTTTAATAACACACACCGCATGTAAAGATGTTGCCAGCTGTTCTGACATTTTAATCCATGTGTGTGTGTGTCAGGGTGTCTCTCAGAGGTGTGTGTTGTTGTAATTGTGTCAAGCTGGTGGAGTGTGTTAGTGCTACAGAAGTGCAGCGACTGCAGCTTTACCAGCTAGTTAATTAGCTGCATGTGTGTGTGTGTGTGTGTGTGTGTGTGTGTGAATCTAGGTTCAGACAGAAATCGCAGCCACAGCAAAGCATGTTCTGCTTTATTAGACCCTCATTGCCTTCATGTTTTACTGTGTGTGTGTCTCTCATGGGGCTGATAGTGCTGCAAACACACTCGATCATATCTGAATGCGAGCACTGACCTGAGATCTGCACATACAGTTGACAACAAAATTATTCACCTATAATGCGCAGGTTAGTGTATACTCCATCAGCTGTTTTAGTTTCTGTCAGCTTTGTGTTTTTCACTGTTTGGCGCCATCTTGTGTCTGAATAATGCGCAGGTTAGTGTATACTCCATCAGCTGTTTTAGTTTCTGTCAGCTTTGTGTTTTTGACTGTTTGGCGCCATCTTGTGTCTGAATAATGCGCAGGTTAGTGTATACTCCATCAGCTGTTTTAGTTTCTGTCAGCTTTGTGTTTTTGACTGTTTGTCTCCATCTAGTGTCTGAATAATGCGCAGGTTAGTGTATACTCCATCAGCTGTTTTCGTTTCTGTCAGCTTTGTGTTTTTGACTGTTTGGTGCCATCTAGTGTCTGAATAATGTGCAGGTTAGTGTATACTCCATCAGCTGTTTTTGTTTCTGTCAGCTTTGTGTTTTTGGCTGTTTGGCGCCATCTAGTGTCTGAATAATGCTCAGGTTAGTGTATACTCCATCAGCTGTTTTTGTTTCTGTCAGCTTTGTGTTTTTGGCTGTTTGGCGCCATCTAGTGTCTGAATAATGCGCAGGTTAGTGTATACTCCATCAGCTGTTTTTGTTTCTGTCAGCTTTGTGTTTTTGGCTGTTTGGCGCCATCTAGTGTCTGAATAATGTTCAGGTTAGTGTATACTCCATCAGCTGTTTTTGTTTCTGTCAGCTTTGTGTTTTTGGCTGTTTGGCGCCATCTAGTGTCTGAATAATGTGCAGGTTAGTGTATACTCCATCAGCTGTTTTCGTTTCTGTCAGCTTTGAGTTTTTAACTGTTTGGGGCCATCTAGTGTCTGAATAATGGCAATGTCTGAATAATACCAAAGTATTGTAGTTGACTCGATTTAAGTTGAGTCAATTCAAACAAGCTATGAAGTTGCCTTACAATTTTTACTTGCGTTTTAAGTTATGTTTTATTTTATTTTTACAGTCCATGTAATAATTAGGATAATGCACATCCAGCCAGTTGGATTCCTGGATCTAGTGTCTAGCGCAATTTAGCGTCTGTGTGTGTATTTGTAATATAATTAACTTAAAAGCTCAATATTATTAGCTTACTTACGAATGGTAACTTATTTGATTTCCTATTGAATAAACCACTCTTGTCCATAACATGCCTGATTAACCTATTAAATGTGACTTTAAGCTGAATACTAGTATCTTGCAAAATAACTAGTCAAATATTGTGGACTGTCATCATGGCCAAGACAAGAGAAATGAGTTATTAGAAATTAGATATTATTTAAAACGTGTCAGAATAAAGCCTGTATTGTAAAATATTTGAAAAAGAATTACAATTTTACCTGAGGATGAATAATTTAGCCACATGTCATGCATTTCACATAAACAAGCGCAGTAAACACTGAACGCTGTGCTTCACCTGCAGTCTCTACAGCTCAGTGCATTGACTTTAATCATAATGAATGTGTCGTGCCCAGTGAGAGGTTTATGTTGCAGGATTAACCTTAATTAAATATTAATGCATAAGTGTGTGTGAGTTAGAGCTTCACCTCAGACCGATCAATATCCGGATCTGAAACCGGAACCACAGCCAGATAATAGCGAAGCTGTAGTAATTGTTAATGAAGTCTGTGTGTGTAGTCAAATAATGCAGAGGCTGTGTGTTACTTAAGTTTGAAATGGCACTATAA
Organism: Danio kyathit; assembly: GCA_903798195.1. Taxonomy (NCBI): domain Eukaryota; kingdom Metazoa; phylum Chordata; class Actinopteri; order Cypriniformes; family Danionidae; genus Danio; species Danio kyathit. The sequence goes on along the minus strand of LR812524.1, from coordinate 3,016,117 downwards.
ATAAAACGTAATTCGTTCTTTACTTAATATTTAAACTATTTTCTCGATTTTTCTGTGATTTTTATTATTTTTTTTATTACATTTTTTTATTAATTAATTTATTTATTTATTTATTTATTATTTTTTTATTTATTGTATTTATTTATTTATTTTTTATTTTTACTTTTTATTTTATTTTATATATTTTTATTGGTCATGATACTAATGTATTGAAAGTTCATTTCTATGCAGATTTTTTGTTGCTGTGTGGTTGCTAGGATATTGTTTTTTATTGTTAGTTAAGCAGTTGTTGAGGTGTATTATTTATTAATTAATTTATTTTATTGTGAAGTTGTGCTTGTGAATCTGTCAGTTTGTCTCAGCTTCAAACTAGCTCTCTGCGTCTCTCACATGGTCGCCCACTGAAGCTAAGCAGGGCTTGGCCTGGTCAGTGTCTGGATGGGAGACCACATGGGAAAACTAGGTTGTTGTTGGAAGTGGTGTTAGTGAGGCCAGCAGGGGGCGCTCAACCTGTGGTCTGTGTGGGTCCTAATGCTCCAGTATAGTGATGGGGACTTAATACTGCTCGGTGAGCGCTGTCTTTCGGATGAGACGTTAAACAGAGGTCCTTAAAAATTCCAGGATGTCCTTTATTTCTTACCATATTCAATTACTGTACCTGAATACCGTTAGACTCATAAAACTATAAAACACTGTTTATTTTAATTGCATCATATTCTTTATTGTATATACAGTATAGATTGTCTATTAGGTTTTATGCAGATTCATCTTGGATCAATCTAAAATGATCAATTCTTTCCAACTAGAAATGTTCAAGTCATTTTGTGAAATTGGGTTCATATCGCAATATATGTTGCAGAATAACAAAATATCGCAACGTTAGATTTTTCCGATATCGTGCAGCCCTATTTGACTGTGATTCTGTCATGACATTTCACTGTGTTATTCCTAAATACCAACCACCACCATGTTCGCATCCATATGTGTTTGCTTGTTTGTCTCTGCAGTTTTTTTTGTGTGACTATTTGGCGCCCTCTTGTGACTGAATTATATGTAGGTTAGTGTATACTCCATCAGCTGTTTTCGCTTCTCTCAGCTTTGTGCTTTTAGCACATCAAGTGACTGAATAATGCACAGGTTAGTGTATACTCCATCAGCAGTTTTGTTTGTCAGCTTTTGCGTTTTTTGACTGTTTGGCGCCATCTTGTGACTGAATTATATGTAGGTTAGTGTATACTCCATCGGCTGTTTTCATTTGTCAGCTTTGTGTTTTTGACTGTTTGGCGCCATCTAGTGTCTGAATAATGCTCAGGTTAGTGTATACTCCATCAGCTGTTTTCATTTCTGCTAGCTCTACATTTTTGACTGTTTGGCGCCATCTAGTGTCTGAATAATGCTCAGGTTAGTGTATACTCCATCAGCTGTTTTCATTTCTGTTAGCTCTACATTTTTGACTGTTTGGCGCCATCTAGTGTCTGAATAATGCGCTGGTTATTGTATACTCTATCAGCTGTTTTTGTTTCTGTCAGCTTTTGCGTTTTTTTGGACAGTTTGGCGCCCTCTTGTGTCTGAATTATATGTAGGTTAGTGTATACTCCATCAGCTGTTTTCACTTGTCAGCTTTTGCATTTTTTGACTGTTTGGCGCTCTCTTGTGTCTGAATAATGTGCAGGTTAATGCATACTCCATCAGCTGTTTTCATTTCTGTTAGCTTTACATTTTTGACTATTTGGCGCCATCTAGTGTCTGAATAATGCGCTGGTTATTGTATACTCCATCAGCTGTTTTCGTTTCTGTCAGCTTTTGCGTTTTTTTGGACAGTTTGGCGCCCTCTTGTGTCTGAATTATATGTAGGTTAGTGTATACTCCATCAGCTGTTTTCGTTTCTGTCAGCTTTTGCGTTTTTTTGGACAGTTTGGCGCCCTCTTGTGTCTGAATTACATGTAGGTTAGTGTATACTCCATCAGCGGTTTTCATTTCTGTTAGCTTTACATTTTTGACTGTTTGGTGCCATCTAGTGTCTGAATAATGCGCTGGGTTTTGTATACTCCATCAGCTGTTTTCGTTTCTGTCAGCTTTTGCGTTTTTTGGACTGTTTGGGGCCCTCTTGTGACTGAACTATATGTAGGTTGGTGTATACTCCGTCAGCTGTTTTTGTTTGTCAGCTTTTGCGTTTTTTGACTGTTTGGCGCCATCTTGTGACTGAATGATATGCAGGTTAGTGTATAGTCCATCAACCGTTTTCATTTATGTCAGCTTTTGGCGCAATATGGCAGCCGTCGCATCATCCAGATGGATACTGCACACTGGTAAAAACATATAAAAGCCCTTTGATTGTGCAGAAATGCACTATATAAATGTAAGGAATTATTATTATCATTAGTTAAGTATCTGTTGCCATCTAGATGCAGTTGTTATTTAGGATGGTTGGTTGTTGATTTGTATTACTGTTGCAAATACCTGTGATTTAAAGCGATTTCAAGCATGCTACAGCGTGATTACTAATGTGTGGGTAGTTGTTTGCTTGCTGCTATGCTGGTTTTAAAGTGTGTACATTTTTGCTGTGTGGTTACTGAGGAAATGTGTGTAGTTTTATTTTAATCTGTTGCTATGCCGTTTTAAAGTGGTTAAGTGTCTTTATTTCTTGCTATGTGGATGCAACAAATAAAGAATGGTGTTTTTTTTTTATTGCTATTTGGTATCTAAGATGCGTTCTTTTTTTAAGCATGCTATTGTTTGGTTGCTAGGGTGTTTGGATGGTTGCTAAGTGGCTTAGTGCCTGTCTGTAGATTCATACAGTATTCAGGTGATGTTTTGTAAAGCTGCTCTCTCTCAGATGAAGCGCACTCATGCAGTTCATCCAGTGAGTCTCTCCATTCGAGAGTGCTGTACATCAGCTGAAGGACTGTATGAGCATGCTCAGCATCTGCAAACAGTGTGTGTGAAGCTCAGTTTTCTGCTGGATCCTTTTCACAAGACTGTTATGAGGTGTTTAACGGTCATCATAATCTTAAAGTCCACATAAACCTGAAGCTGTGACTGTTTTTTTTTTCGTATTGTAATGCAGTTCCTAGAGAACGGGAATTTTAATGAGAAAACAGTGGGCGTGGCTTGTTTTTCTCTACTGCGAGCTGATTGAATGTAATGAAGTAGGCGTGTCATTCAGAAAGATGTGGAAAAAGGTTTGGGGAGAGTTATTGCAACCTAACAGACTCCTCCTCCTCACCATTTCTGTTTGTTGTCAAAACTTACAGCTGGAGGGGCGTGGTTAATATGTTAGCCACACCCACTGCCTCAGACACACCTAATCTGAGAATTTAAACTAAAAGCAAACAGGAAGTGTTTTCAGATTTCAATTACAGATTAAAAGGGCAAACTATTGTTTATTCTTAATAACATGCACAGATGAATTGACCACCTCAAAAATTTTGAATCCTTGAACGTTTTGAATATTTTGTAACTTACAGTATGCACATTTATATGTATTTACGTATGTGGTTTATAATCTTAAAACCTGGAAATGTGTAAAGGCTCCATTATGGAGGCTCTGTCGGCCGTGGATTTCTCTGACTGAATGTTAAATCCATAGTTTGATTAGAGAGAAGTGTCTGCGCTGGAGCTGTACATCAGGGCCAAAAGTGCCATCTGACAGAGCGCAGCGGTCGAGGCCACCCGAGAATGAGTTCAGTGAGGGATAAAAGAGGATTTACTCTGTGTGTGTGTGTGTGTGTGTGTGTGTGTGTGTGTGTGTGCTCACATGTGCGCTTGTGTGAGTGCATGCGTGTGTGTAGGACTGTGCAAAATTATGAGATATCTATCTATATATATATATATATGAAGAGTTTAGATGTAGAAACCTTTAAATGCCGTCTGAAAATATCTTCACAAATTAGCATTATGATCAGGCTCTTGTGTGCAGGTTCAGTAATTTCACTTTTACAACAAAGGATAAGTTCTCTTCATGGTCTTTAAAGTGAAATAACTCAACATAAACAAAGGAGGTTGAGGAAAATGTTCATTTTCAGTGGAAATTTCAGACGGCACTTAGAGGTTTTTGTATCTAAACTCTTCATATATACACACACACACACACACACACACACACACACACACACACACACACACACACACACACACACACACATACATACATACATACATGCATATATATATATATGTGTGTGTGTGTGTATATGTATATGTGTATATCCATCCATCCATCCATCCATCCATCCATCCATCCATCCATCCATCCATCCATCCATCCATCCATCCATCCATCCATCCATCCATCCATCCATCCATCCATCCATCCATCCATCCATCCATCCATCCATCCATCCATCCATCCATCCATCCATCCATCCATCCATCCATCCATCCATACATAGAGAGATATAGATAGATGTATAGAGATATAGATAGATGTATAGAGATATAGATAGATGTATAGAGATATAGATAGATGTATAGAGATATAGATAGATGTATAGAGATATAGATATATAAAGATATGATGAAATGATGACCCTGTTAAGATAATTGGTGCCGTTTGTTCATTATGCTCATGGATTTGATGCTATTTGATGTTATTTAAATCAGAAGTTGCCAGAAAGTTTGCAGGTGCATCATGAAATGCTGGTTTTAGTGTTTCAAGAAAGGTGTAAATAAATGCAGTGTTGAGGAGAGAAATGCAATGGCAGAATCAGTCTCTCGTATCCTGGTGTGATTATTTTTCTCAGGAGAACAGTAGGTAATTTGTGTGTGTTTTTTTAATATACAGCAGTTGTCGAACATGCTGGCATTTTTGTGAACACTTTACTCTTTAAGTTTGCAGAAGCACTTCAGGGGAAATTGGTTTTATCTGATTAGTTTAGTCTGGTGTTTTTATTATCAACTAATACCTGACATTATAAAATATTGAATTAAAACTGAAATTAATTTAAAAAGGTTAATACTAACCTGGAAAATGTGTTAAGTCAGAACAAAATAAAAAAGTAATAATAAAATAAAATAGTTAATACAAAGTAAATAAAAAAATAAAGTAAATAAAAAATAGATAAATAAAAATAAAGTGAATAAAAATAAAATATATTAAGTTAATAAAATAGTAAATAAAAATTAAGTAAATAAAAACAAAGCAAATAAAAACAAAACAAATAAAAAATAAAGCAAATAAAAAGTAAATAAATAAAAAATAGTGAATCTAAAGTAAATGAAAAATAAAGTAAAAGAAAGTAAATAAAATAGTGAGTAAAAATAAAGTAAAAATAAAGTGAATTAAAAAATTAAGTTAATAAAAATAAAGTGAATTAAAAAATAAAGTATATCAAGGTAATAAAATTAATAAATAAAAAATTAAGTAAACAAAAACAAAGCAAATAAAAACAAAATAAATAAAGTAAATAAAAATAGTGAATAAAAGTAAAGTAAATAAAAATAAAGTGAATAAAAAATAAAGTTTATAAAGTTAATAAAAATGGTATAAAAAATAAGCAAATAAAAATAAAGCAAGTAAAGAGTAAATAAATGAAAAATAAAATAAACAAAAACAAATAAAAATAAATATAGCTTTTTTAAAAATAATGATAAAATTAAAGTTTGATTTGAATAGTTTAGTATTGTTATTGGTAATAAAACAAAGTTTTTAAGATCTTTTATTAAGCTGAAGTAAATATTAGATGAGAATGTGTGATGTGCGTTTTCAGCGGTGTGGTGTAGACGGAGAGCTGTTCAGAAACGCTGGGTGAAACGCCAGTGTGGACGCGGATCGTTTTCATTCTAAAACGCCGTGTTAAAACTAAAACTTATTAGTGTAAACGGGACCAAAGAGAGAGAGAGAGAGGATAGTGTGTGTGTGTGTGTGTGAGAGAGGAAAAAAAAGAGTGTGAGTGAGTGAGTCTGTCTGTCTGCCTGTGTGTGTTGTGTTTTGTGTAAGGGAACAGAATATACAGTCTGTAGTGTATAACAATCATTACGTCTACGGAGAGTCCCTGTAAACCACAAAGATAAGTGTGTGTGTGTGTGTGTGTGGTCCAGCAGGTTGCTATGGTAACCAGTGCTGAAGTGTTAAGCACTGATCTCTGCAGAAAACGGCCAATGTAGAAGAGATCAATCAAAACGATGATCTGGAGAATCAGAGCTAATACACACACCAGTGATTGATCACCTGCGCATCCGCAACAATTACACAGAACACACACAAAAATAAAGACTGTTTGCACTAAGCATTATTTTTTTGTTCACACACACACACACACACACACACACACACACACACACACACACACACACACACACACACACACACACTGATTCGTGTTGTGAAATCATGGCACCGGCAGCACATGCAGAATTATAACTATGATCAAATAAAGACACAGTGTGTTGTTTGGTCCTGTGGGGATTGGCGGCGCTTCCTAATCAGACATCCGTCTCCTGGCAACAGTTTCTATTAGCTAATTAACAGCCTAAATGAGGACATGCTTATTTCTGGCATCAGCACACAAAAGATTAAAGGAACAGTTCACAAGAAAATGCAATCCTGTCATCATTTACTCCTTACCAACACGTCTCCTTTACAAAATCACACTCACGCTGCTCTTTTTACGTCTTTTATTACTTTTAAAATGCGTCTCTGATGTCCCTCTAGTGTGTGTAATGAAGTTTCAGCTCAAAATACCCCACAAATAATGCTTTAAAACTCTCTGAAACTGACCCTTTTAAGCTTTAATGCTGGCGTTTTGGTGACTGTCGCTTTAAATTTAAATATAAATATATATATAAAACAGTGTCTATAAGAGGTCCCCATAAAGATAGTTGTACAAGTGTGTGTGTGTGTGTGTGTGTTTAAACAGCAGATGGCTGTATGTATATATACACTCCCGCATCTCTACAGATGACCTGTCACACTTCATTATACCGACACAATACAGACACACACACACAGCTCTTCATCTAGTGTGTGTTAGCAGGTTACAGGAGTTGTCGTTTCTTGTGTCAATAGCAGATCTCCACCCTCAGGAGAGAAACGTTCAGGCAGTTTCTCCTGCGGCTGTTTACTGGCCTCTGAACTCTGTTTGCCACACACACATGCACACACACACACAGGCACACACACACACACACACACACACACACACACACACACACACACACACACACACACACACACACACACACACACACACACACACACACACACACACACACACACACACACACACACGTGCACATCTCTCAGGAGTTGAGTTCAACGCTCCACTCTGATCGATGTTCTTGCTCTCCTGAGACTCATGAGGCTTCAACAAAGCAGCTTTCCCAATGGAGGAGAATAAAAGACAGGGGGAAAACTCAACTTACTGAAGTTCAGGACACAGAGACTCAGAATACACCACAGTAAACACAATTGGACAACATTATTTTATACAGTTGAAGTCAGAATTATTTGCCCCCTGTTTATTTTTCCCCCAATTTCTGTTTAACGGAGAGCAGATTTCTTCAACACATTTCTAATCATAATAGTTTTAATAATTCATCTCTAATAACTGATTTATTTTATCTTTGCCATGATGACAGTAAATAATATTAGACTAGATATTCTTCAAGACACTTCTATACAGCTTAAAGTGACATTTAAAGGCTTAACTAGGTTAATTAGGTTAACTAGGCAGTTTAGGGGAATTAGGCAAGCTATTGTATAATGATGGTTTGTTCTGTAGAGAATCAAAAAAATATATAGCTTTTTTTTAATTTATATTTAAATATATTTATTTATTTATCTGCATTTATTTATTTAATTATTTATCTACATATATATTTATTTATTTATCTACATATATATTTATTTATTTATCTACATATATTTATTTATTTAATTATCTGCATATATAAATGTATTTATTTATCTCATAAATCTATTTATTTAATTATCTACATATATATTTATTTATTTATCTACATTTATTTATTTAATTATCTACATATATAGATGTATTTTTTATCTACATATTTATGTATTTTTTATCTACATATTTATTTATTTATTTATCTACATATATATTTATTTATCTACATATATATTTAATAATTTATCTAAATATATATATATTTATTTATCTACATATTTATTTTTTTATTTATCTACATATATATATTCATTTATTTTTTCTTTATCTACATATTTATTATATATATATATATATATATATATATATATATATATATATAATTTTTTTTTATTATTTGTTTTATTTATTTATCTACATATATATTTATTTATTTAATTATCTACATATATAAATGTATTTATGTATCTACATAAATCTATTTATTTAATTATCTACATATATAAATTTATTTATTTATCTGCATATGTTTATTTATTTATCTACATATATATTTAATAATTTATCTATATATATATTTTTTATCTGCATATTTATTTATTTATTTATTTATTTATCTACATATATATTTATTTATCTACATATATATATTCATTTATTTTTTCTTTATCTACATATTTATTTATTTATTTATTATTATCCACATATTTAGTAAAAATTATTATATTATCAATTATATATATATATATATATATATATATATATATATATATATATATATATTATATTATTATCTATTCATTTATATAGTTATCTATATAACTTTTTATTTATGCTTCTATATATATATATATATATATATATATATGCATTTGTTTATTTATTTGTTTATCTAACATATCTGTGTTTGTATCCATCTATCCATCTATCCATCTATCCATCCATGTATGCATTTATGCATGTATCTATTTATATATATATATTGTGCATTTATTTCTTTTATTTATCTACATATTTAGTTTATTTTTCTTGTATCTATTTACTTTTATGTATATTTATTTAATTATATATATATCGGCAGCTAGCTCTCTGCAACTCTCACATGGTCGCCCACTGAAGCTAAGCAGGGCTGCGCCCGGTCAGTACCTGGATGGGAGACCACATGGGAAAGCTAGGTTTGCTGCCGGAAGTGGTGTTAGTGAGGCCAGCAGGGGGCGCCCAACCTGCGGTCTGTGTGGGTCCTAATGCCCCAGTATAGTGACGGGGACTCTATACTGCTCAGTGAGCGCCGTCTTTCGGATGAGACGTTAAACCGAGGTCCTGACTCTCTGTGGTCATTAAAAATCCCAGGATGTCCTTCGAGAAAGAGTAGGGGTTTAACCCCGGCATCCTGGCCAAATCTGCCCACTGGCCTCTGTCCATCATGGCCTCCGAACCCTCCCCATATCATAATTGGCTTCATCACTCTGCCTCCTCTCCACCAATCAGCTGGTGTGTGGTGTGTGGTCTGGCGCAAAATGGCTGCCGTCACGTCATCCAGGTGGATGCTGCACACTGGTGGTGGATGAGGAGATTCCTCCCAATATGTAAAGCGCTTTGAGTGTCTAGAAAAGCGCTATATAAATGTAAGGAATTATTATTATAATTATTATTATTATTACAACTAGATATTTATTTATGCTTCTATTTATTTATCTACAAGTCTACATATTTATTTATTTATTTGGGTATTTTTCTAACATATCTATGTGTTTATGTATCCATGTATCCATGTATCTATGTATGTATGTATGTATGTATATATGCATGTATGTACATACGTATCTATGTATGTTTCTATGTATTTATTTACTTAATTGTTCTTAATATTAGTACTGGCTGCAGTATTTAATGATCACACTTACTGACCAAATTGCGCAGCTCCACTATCAAACAACGCAAACCTTCACAATAAGTGAATACACATTATATTGCACAATCTGAACAGAAAACTTGATTTGATCACATGACACACCAGAACCAATGGCGTGTCATCTAAAACCACTCTCAGACTACCTTCAGCTTCATTTCCTGAGCTGTTCATCTCTATATAACAGGCACACATATTGATCTGATCGATTAGAATTGACTGGAAGGTGAAAAAGTGTGTGTGTGTGTGCGTGCCTGTGTGTGCGTGCGTGTGTGTGTTATTCTGTAAACGTGTGCTCCAATCCAGCTGAAATGTGTGGGTGAAACAAACATTGGTTTACAGCGTGGAGTGTGTGGAGGTCAGGATTATTTGACATGATTATCATCACGTTCATTGCGCTGTAGTGCACTTCACATTTCACAGAATGCAGTAGGGATTGTAATAGTCATACACACACACACACACACATATACACACACATATATATACACGTGTGTTTCAGCGCTCAGGGGTTTGACCTCGCCTGATGGAGGGCCACAAACTATTACAAGCCTTTTCAGCTAAGAGCAGAGCAATTGAAAATCCATTCATCCGACACACACACACACACACACACACACACACACACACACACACACACACGCACCTCCATCTGCAGTTATTGGCCCTCTAAACAGCACAATACACACGTTATCATGAGAGCAACTCACACACACACACACACACAGTGTAATTATGACAGTCAAGAGTGTTTTTGAAAGATCGTTTTACACCCCCCCCCCCCCCCAAACACACACACATATATAATAA
>LR812524.1:2968051-3000551 GCA_903798195.1 Danio kyathit | reverse complement strand
TGTGTGTGTGTGTGTGTGTGTGTGTGTGTGTGTGTGTGTGTGTGTGTGTGTGTGTGTGTGTGTGTGTGTGTGTGTGTGTGTGTGTGTGTGTGTAGGCTGCTGTGTGTTTGTTTACTACATTTCCCACAGTTTATCTGCATTGTTTACACAGTATGTGTGTGTGTGTGTGTGTGTGCTGTGTTTATCATGCAGCAGTGCTGGACTGTAAAAATGAGTCTTTCACAGATAGTTTGTTTTTGCTTCTATTTTTGTTTCTGCTTACGTGTGTGTGTGTGTGTGTGTGTGTGTGTGTGTGTGTCATATTTATCAGTGCACGTTTAAAATGAAACCTTCACTTTCTGCTATCGCTGCTAAAACACAAAACTCCACTGACACCATCTCAACACCATCACTGATGTTAAAGTGTGTAAATGAATGTGAACACGGACTGCTTTATTTTTTCTGTAGTTACTGCACTTTACCTTTGTAGGGCAGTGAACCCAAACATTGACTATCTAGGATGCAACTTTATGATCCAAATTTGTCCATTTTGTGTGTGTGTGTGTGTGTGTGTTTTATAGCTGTGTTCATCCGATATTAATAATTCAATTTAACTTTTATTTATTTATTTATTTTTTTAGTTTTCCTTTAAATTGTTATTTAATTTCAATGTTTATTTAATTTTTGGTACATTTAATTTCAATGTTATAATTTTTAATTTAATTTAAAGGTGCTGTATGTAAGTTTTTGACTCTTCTAAAGCATAAAAATACAATAATATGTGTGCAGATATTTAAGAAACATCCCAAGTGAACATACTTGTTTAAATGAAAAACAATGCTGAAGTCAGATATTCTGCTTTGAAAATGTTTTTTTCCGTGCCGGAACGCTGTCTTTGTTTAGGTAATTTTCACATGCACATGCCAGTTTAGCCAATTATAATTCAGCACCCCGGGTTGCCTTGTTGGAAAACAGCATATTTCATTCATTCATTCATTCAGAAAGACTCTGAAAGCATGCGTCCATGAGCGAAATGCTACAGTGTAGTGGAAAGTATCAGATGTCAAAATGAGACAGATTCAGTTCCACATGACGTTAATTAGCAAATGACATAAATATTAGGAACGTGAGCAGGTTACATCGCGTGTCCTAACAACACGCTGTGACGAGATTGTTATGAGTGATGAGCCATTTGGCTGTTTGCACCACAAAACACGGCAGAAATTTAAATACAGCCTTTCAGAAGCACAGAATATGCACTCACTCACAAAACGGTAAGGTTTAGAATCTATTTAATACATGTTAACCCTCTTTAACATCATTAAAGGTACATGCTGAATCACTCATATGTGTTTAGTTCTAAAGTTCAATTTCAGACGGTTTATTGTATTTTCCAGATCTGAGGTGAACTTTCTGCTTTCAGTATATGGTAATACACGTCATGTAAAATGCATTCAAACTCGCATTGTTAGCATTTAGCACTGAATAAAGCACACAAGGCTTACCTGAGGTGATCTGTCATAGGTTTCTGTTGTTCAGCTGTGAGAAATAGAAGCCGCTTCTAATAAATCAATTCGAGGTGTTGGTTAGAACCAAAACTCCTTTTAATATGGAGAATATTCCCTCAATCGCGTGTCGTTGCTTTTATTTAGAACACAGTTTAAAATCCCTCAAACTGGCAACCCGGCGTACCTTTATTATGATTCAGGACTGCAATACCTAGTTCAACCACTGGGTGTCAAACTTGCATACTGCACCTTTAATTTAATTTAATTTAATTTTGCATCTTTTTTTGGGGGAGTTGGGCGCGGCGCGCCGCAGCTGTTCAGCCTGACACCGACACAAGGAGTCACGATGTTAATTTGTTTCTTTTATTGACAGCAGTAAAAACTGAACAATTATTTATTATTATGCTGCATGTAATACCATAAACACATCTCTTATAACCATTTAGGTGTAAATGTGTCATGGCCAGAAGCAGCTTTACAGAAAATAATTCATCCATTTTACTCTGGCTTTTAGTCCCTTATTTATGAGGGGTCGCCACAGCAGAATGAACCGCCACAGAAAATAATATAACACAGATATAAACATTGTTATGAAAAATTACAAGGCAATTTGGAAACATTGCAAATGATGAAAGAAGAATTCAACATGACTCAATCAAGAACAAGTTTGGAGATCACATTTGATGCATAAGAAGTTAAAAATAAACACCTATAAATCTAATACTTCTTTACTAAAAGGAAACAGGCCTATAAACTACTGTTTATCGCAATGAGTGTATTACAAGAACTTATATTATTAAATATTCATGTTAAAAAATAAAGTTTATTTATCTAATAATTCCAGCCAGCTTTTAGTGAATTTGCAATATTGTCAAAACAGAACTTTCAGTTGTTCTATGTAAAAAGTTCTAAATACATGCAGGACCATTCCAATATTTTGCTCGTCTTCAGCTATTGACAGCAGATCACTTAATGAGAGAGAGAGAGAGGGGGGATTTGCACTCGCGATATCTTTACTGCTCTATTCATTTAACCTGACAAATGTAATGCTTAGACCAGGGCTATTCAATTGGCGGCCCGCGGGCTGAACCCGGCCCCCAAGGCAATTTGTTCCGGCCCTCCAAATAGTGTGACCAAGACATCAAAAATAAATTTAGTTCAGTCGAAAAACGGCCGCTATAGTTATGAAGTGACGTGCGCCTGTTCAATATAGCATGAGCTGCAGAAGCTGCGCAGAGCATGAGTCACCATTCAGGAAGTGGCGCGGGCAGCCAAAAATATTTGGATATGTTTGTAAAAAGGCCTTTTGTACTATGCACTGATATCGTCAATAGGGATGCAACGATTAGCCGATTTCACTATTAACTGCCCTTTAATTTGTCACAATTAATCGTAAAGGCTTCTCTAAGCCGCATTTCTGTTGCACGGAACAAAACAAAACTGCTGCAGTTAAACAAAGTTTGCCAAGTTGCCAACTGTGCCCTAGTTTAAAGTTCCAAGTATGTACACTGAGGCTAATACGCCCGCACACTGGATTAACGCAGCGGCCGTTCCCATATCACGTCTTTTCCGCTTGCAAGTTTGTTGTTTCTAATGTAAGAATATATGACAATATGCGCGCACAAGCGTCTTTGCGGGCGCACGCAGTACAAAACATCTCACGGAGAGAGTTCTGCGTGCCTTTCAGTGCAGTGTAAACAAAAGATATGTTACACGAATTAATATTAAGATGATTATGTGTGCATGAACGCAGATGGCAACAACAGGTCATCTAAATAGCTCACCTAATATAAAGCTTGAATTTACATTAGAGGTGATAACTGTCAAACCATGATTATTCTTTAGACTATATAATCCTACAACCAAAATCTATAATTGTTGCATCCCTAATTGTTATGCAGTTCAACACATAACATATGAATGTGTCTGAATGTAGAAGAAGCCTACTTCAGTAATGCACTGCTTTTGTTGTGCTCTGAAATACAACATTTGAATGTTTGTAAAAAAAAAAGTCTATTGTACAATGCAGTGATGTTATGTAGTTTCAAAATACAATATATTCACATTTTAATGTAGAAAAAGCCAACGAAGGTGTCTTAAGGAGCAAAAATACAACATATGGGCTCTTATATTGCTGTTGTGTTATCACTCATATAGCAAGTCATGTCTCTCCGGCCCTTCGTTTGGGATGCTTTTCATGAACCGGCCCCCATGACAAACTAATTGAATAGCCCTGGCTTAGACCATCACTGTGCCTCTCGCGATCTGTTCATTCACTCTCGTCGCCATGATTTCCGATCATTTTAACTCACTTTTGGGGATCATGGGGCCGGTATAACTATGCGGGAGACTCATGGTGCTTCCGGGAGAGGTCAAGGTTGGATGAGATGCTAGATAGCGGCGAACGCGTCACAGCAGCTCAAAACAGTGGAAATACAATAGCTGCACCTGCATTAAAGAGCATCACTCGTGCGATTCGCGCCAACAAACTAAACAGAGGTCCCATCGCATCTGTATATATTTTAGCTGTGTGACGCGAGCGCGTTACGCTCCCACACGTCACTTACCTGTGTTGTGGCTGCTTGTAGGCTATGCATAGGGAGTTCACGTGCGCCTTCGATCCTGTCAGATGTGGCGTGCGCACTCTCATTCCCATACAGCAGAGAGGGTCTGTGTGAACTCCACTGTGTGCGATTCGAGCGACCATGTAGAGACAAAAATCACATGCCGTTGTGTAAATAAGATACTAGCTTGTTTATTAAAAGAAGTTGTGATCTGGCGCTGTATATAAAATAAAATATAATTAACTTGACTTCAAGGGGGGTGGGGAAAGCCGTTGGGAGGGCGGGGCGCCCCCTTATACAATGGTAGGGGAAACACTGCTCTCTAACAGAGGTCACGTGTGCTGGTGAAGATTAAAGACACAGATGAGAGGTTTGCTCTGACTGTGGGCTGTATTTCGTGTTGTTTTTGAACCCAAATAAGGATTAATGTCTGCTGTGTGTAGTTTATCTGTAATTGGTATCATATCGGAGACTGTAAGGATCTGTATGTGTTCATTTATTTATTTATTGTATGTAAAGGCAGACGTTACAGTAGACTATTTCACACTGTCATTTATCTGCAGTTATAATCAAATCATGTTCATAGAAAGGTTAGTAATGGACATTTATACAGTATTTATGTGTGTAAAGCCTCTGTTTTGTGAGAAGTGCTTCTCATATGATATGTCAATGACCCGTACAGTTTTACTGTAGACATTTTCTCGAGCGAGAATGACATCGACTGAAACTTTTTTGTACACCACGCCCAGCAAAACAGTACCATTGGTACCCTTTTAGCAGTGGAAACGCAAACCTAATAAAGGTGACCCGTACTGTCCCTGTCCGATGGTACGGGTCACCTTGATTAGGCTTGGAAACGGGCCATCATGTTCAGGACCAGAGTATATATTTGTATAGGTTTATATATGTTTTTAATCATCTGTCATTTATAATTGGATTGTGCAATTAGTATTACTTTTGAAACATTTGTTGCTTTATTTTATTTTACCTTTATTTCTGAGAGTGTAACAGATTTAGTTTTGCAGTTAAATAATTTCACGTTTGTTTATATTGTTAATGTGAACCCTGTGGTGAACCTGTGAGTGTGTGTGTGTGTGTATAGCAGATACTGGTGTGTTTCTCATCCTCTGTGGTGTTTATTTGACTTTCTCTCCTCCTGTAAGCACAGATACATCAGTGTCATTCTGTGAAAGAGAGTCTCATCTGGAAACAATCACAGTCTGTTTTAGAGCACTATATATATATATATATATATATATATGTGGAGAAATATATAAAACATGTCACACAGCAGATTCACAGGCAGTCATGAACATCAAATCTAATATGCACCAAATTTAGATGAAAACACAAGATCAGAGTTTAAGTTGACAAATGCATCACCAGCCAAAAGTTATACAGTAGGAAGATTTTTTAAAATGCTTTATTAAAGCAGGCTCTTCTGAACTCCAAGCCTGTGTTTATTTGATCCACAGTACAGCAAAATGCTATTAAACATCTCTCTATATGTTTGCTATTTAAAATAACTAGTTTCTGTTTGAATATATTGTAAATGTAAGTGTGCATTTATTTGTTTACAATATTTACAAAAATAATATTTAATATTCACACCACTAATGCCACCAATTAATGATCAAATGAATAATTTCTATTTTATTAGATCCTCTTGTATTAATTGTGAGTGAATCCTGCCGTTTTCTGTGTTCCTGCGTGATCCCAGGCGGCTTATTTTTAATATTTGTTCATTTAATTAAATTAAATTTACTAAAATTTATATTACTTTTTTTTATTATTATAATTAATTTAATTACATTTTTATTTTTAAATATTTAGTTATTTATAAAAATAAAAATAAATTACCCACAAAGCGTGCATTTATTTGGTTTAAAATATTTACAAAAAATATTTTTTAATTATTCACGCCACTAATGCCACCAAATAATAATCAAATAAATAATATTATTTAATTATATCCTCCTCTATTAATTGTTAGTGAATCCTGCTGTTTTCTATGTTTCCAGCGTGATCTCAGGCGGCTTATTTTTTAAATTGTTGATTTAATTTAATTAAATTTAATAATATTTTATTTTACATTATTTCATTTTATTTTATTTTAATTAATTATTATTTTTTTAATAAATTTTTTTATTATTATTATTTTTGGCCCATAAAGTGTGCATTTATTTGTTTTAAAATATTTACTAAAAATAATATTTAAATATTCACACCACTGATGCCACTAATTAATAATCAACTAAGTAATTAATATTTTATTATATCCTCCTGTATTAATTGTGAGTGAGTCCTGCTGTTTTCTGTGTTCCAGCGTGATCCCAGGCGGCTTATTTTAATATTTCCCTCGCGTTCGTCTCAGTAATGGCAATAAAACTCAATTTTCTGTGTGTGTTGCTCATTGGTGTGTGAGTGTAAGTGATTTTCTGTGGTTTTAAGATGAAGTGTTGCTGTATTAGAAGGTTGACTGACTCCAGATCAGCCATTACTGCGTCACATTCACACACACACACACACACACACTTAACGCTGCGTGTTTATTGAGAGCAATAGAAGTGATGGATGAGCTCGACATGCAGAAACAGCAGCCAGATCATATTTACATAAGTAATATACACTTCCCCTGGGTCTCATTAGAAGTCATACACTCGTTTACTCTACTGTATGTGCTCAGTGCGTCTCAATGAAAAGTCTGTCATCTTTCACCCTCGTGTCGATTCAAAGTGAGTGACTCGGGGGGGTTTTGTTGCACGTGTTTAGGGTGTATGTTCGCATGCATGTATTGAAAAAAGGTAAAATATGTAGAAAAACAAAAAATATTTGTTTGCAAACAATAGCTTGGATTACTTTTTGTTTTGTTTTGTTTCATTTTGTTTTGTTTTCTGTTTTGTTTAGTTTCATTTGTTTTGCGTTTCATTTCATTTTGTTGTTAGTTTTGATTGTTTGTTTCATTTTGTTTTGTTTTCTGTTTTGTTTCATTTCATTTTGTTTTCTGTTTTGTTTGTTTGTTTCATTTTGCTTTGTTCTGTTTTGTTTCATTTCATTTTGTTTTCTGTTTTGTTTGTTTCGTTTAATTTTGTTTTGCATTTCAGTTTGCGTTTCGTTTTGTTCTGTTTTTAGGTTTTTTTGTTGTGTTTTTTGTGTTGTGTTTTTATCTATTTTAAAATTATTAATTAGTTAAATATTAATGTAATTATTTTGTTATTATTATTTGTTATTATTATTTTATATTTAATTTAATTTATGTAATTTAACTTTATTTTCTTTTTTACATTATGCAAAAGAGAAATATTTTTTTCTTTTTTTTTATTTGAAAATTATTAATTAGTTAAATAATTATGCAATTATTTTTATACATGTTGTATGGTGTATTTTATTTTAATATGTTTATATTATATAGGTTATTATTTTTTTACATTATGGAAAAGAGCAGTTTTGAACATGATGAGATTGAATTGAAGGTTTTTTGTTTTGTTTTGCAATAAAAAAAAAAAGATTTCTCTTTTGCTCATAAAGGATTCAAATGTTTATGAAATATGCAGCAAAAATCTGAAATAATATTACTGGTAAAATAACAGTTTTTTTAACGCAAATATGTTATGAAATTCTATTTTTGCCTGTGATTTAATGCTTAAATTTCACCATCATTACTCCAGTCTTAAAAATAGTTGTGCTGTTTATGTAAAATATTTTATTCTCTATTTTTAAATGATGAATTAGTTAATAAAAAAGTAAATATTTCATAGTTTTTGTATGGTGTATTTTAATTTAGTTTAATTGAATTTATTTATTTTTTGTATGAAAAAAAAGAGTATTTTTTTTTACTATGATGAGATTTAATCGCTTTTGTTTTCTATAATTTTTTATTTTTAAATCATTAAATAGTTTAATATTAATGTAATTATTTAATAATTTTTGTACATGCTGTAAGGTGTATTTTTAGTTATTTAATTTAAACAATTTTTACAGTATGGAAAAGAGCAGTTTTGACCACGATGAGATTGAATTGATTATTTTTTTAAAATTTGTTTTGCAATTATAAAATGATTTCTGATTTGCATATTTATGAAATATGCAGCAACATTCTGAAATAATATTACTGGTTAAATAACAGTTTTATAATCAAATATATTATAAAGTTCTATTTTTGCCTGTGATTTAATGCTGAATTTTCATTACTCCAGTCTTCAGTGTTAAAAGTAGTAAAATATTTTATTTTTAAGTCATGAATTAATTAAATAATAATTGAATTGTTTTGTACGTTGAATGGTGTATTTTAGTTTAATGTTTAATTGAATTTATTTAGTTTTTCTTTTTTTGCTGTATGAAAAAAAAGAGCAAATTTTTACTACGATGAGATTGAATTGCCTTTGTTTTCTATTATTTTCTAATTTTAAATCATTAAAAGTTTAATATTAGTGTAGTTGTCTTTGTACATGCTGTGTATTTCTATTTATTTTAATGTATTTCATGTGTTAAAGGTGTATTTTTAATTAATTAATTGAAATAATTTTGACAGTATGGAAAGGAGCATTTTTTTTGCCATGATGCGCTTCAGTTGTTTTACAATTTTAATCATATTGTTTTAGCTCTTTTTCTTTGTTTTTTTTCCTGTGTTAATAAAACTTCTGTAAATATATCAAGTCATGAAATTGTTAATAAAAGACTAAAATATACATATACAGTTGGAATCAGAATTATTAGCTCAAGAGCGCTAATAGATTGGTTAGCATATGCTGTTTGAATAACTCCGACTGATTAATAATGTAAATGCTGTATGACATTTGACGTAGAGCAGGTGATTTGCGTTGACCTTTTCTGAACAGCTTTCTGATGATGTTTCTGCCGTTTTTAAAGCGTGGTGAGAGTTTTAGCGTGTGTGTGTGATCATGAGCCGCCGGTATAAATGTAATGCTAGCGTCTGTCTTGATTGTATGATTGAATTAGCGGCTAATGTGTCTAATCCTCTTGTAGTGTAAGGCAGAGATTGATGCTGAATGAGGGATTTGATCCTCCTGAGAGACGCACACATACATGATTATATTCACAGTGATTAGCCAACGCTTTTGTGCTGCTGATGTCATTACTGTAATGATGTTTGTGTTTACATGGGATGAAAGAGCTCGGCCCTTTGTCGTGTGTATGTGTATGCGTGTGTACGAAGATAGTGCCGCTGTGGTGAGATATTAATGAGATGCTAATGAGTTGTTGACAAATAAGTTTTTTTTATTGTAAAAGCACCATTTTTGGAGCAAAATATCTATATTTTTATGTATTTTTAAGTCTGATGTTTGAGAAAACATAAGGTGTCGCTAACTTTAGCAATTATTTCACTATTTTTTTATTTTTTTATTTAATGTCTAGTAACACTTTACTTGAAGAGGTGTTCACAAGACTGTCCTAAAATCTTTATAATCGTAATATGACATTAATTAGAATGTGATTTTTATGCATGCTTATTAAGTGTCATTAGCTCAGTTATAATTTTAAATTTAAAGATGGCATTGTTATAATAACTTGATTAAATTAAATTATTTTATTGTATTTTATTTTTTAATTTTAATTTTAATTTAATTTTGTAATTTAATTTTTTTGGTTTTAATTTTTATTTAGTTTTAATTTTAATTAAATTTATCATTTTTATTTGATTAATTTTTATTTAATTTTAATTTAGTTTTAATTTTAGTTTGTTTAAATTTAAATTTATTTAAAATTTATTTTAATTTAATTTAATTTTTATTTTAGTTTAAATTTAATTTAATTTAATTTAATTTAATTTAATTTAATTTAATTTGCTTTTAATTTTAATTTTAATTTTAATTAATTTAATTTTAATTTTTTTAAATTTGTATTTTAGTTTTAATTTAATTTAAATTTATTTGAGTTTAGTTTTAGTTTTGTTTAGTTTTAATTTTAATTTAATTTTAAAATTTTTATTTAATTAATTTTAATTTAGTTTTAATTTTAGTTTGTTTAAATTTAAATGTATTTTTAATTTAATTTAATTAAATTTTTATTTTAATTTAGTTTTAATTTTAGTTTGTTTAAATTTAAATTTATTTTAATTTATTTTAATTTAATTTTTATTTTAGTTTTAATTTAATTTGATTTTAATTTTAATTAATTTTATTTAAATTTTTATTTAATTTGTATTTTAGTTTTAATTAGTTTTAAATTGAATTTTAATTTTAATTTTATTTAAATTTATTTGAGTTTAGTTTTAGTTTTAATTTTGTTTAGTTTTAATTTTAATTTAATTTTAACATTTTTATTAAATTAATTTTAATTTAGTTTTAATTTTAGTTTGTTTAAATTTAAATGTATTTTTAATTAAATTTTTATTTTAATTTAGTTTTAATTTTAATTTAGTTTTAATTTTAATTTAGTTTTAACATTTTTATTTGATTAGTTTTAATTTTAATTTAGTTTTAAATTTAGTTTTTTTAAAATTTTTTATTTATTTATTTATTTTAGTTTAATTTTTATTTTAGTTTTAATTTAATTTGAATTTTATTTACATTTTTATTTAAATTGTAATTTTTTTATTTTTAATTCAACTTTAATTTTAGTTTTAATTTAATTTAAATTGAACTTTAATTTTAATAACATTTTAATAAATTTTATTTAAATTTTAATTTTAATTGAGTTTAATTTAATTATGTTGTATATTTTCTTTTTTTTTCTTTTCTTTTTTTCTTAATTTATTTAGAATTTTCTTTTGCTCAATCATGTTTGTGGCAGATTTATGACAAGTTTTGTAATCTTGGTAATGTGAAGCTGTCATGACAATGACAAAAACAGGCTGTGATTGTCAAGTTGTCATAACAAACAATGTTCTCTTTAATTGGTTTATTTCGAACAGTATAATCCACTTTGAAAACTATTATTGAAACACAAATACAGTTCAACATAATCAGCAAAATATCTTCACATCTGTGTGAACTCAAATAAAAATAAATTTTAGGTTGTATTATTTAATGTTAGCTTGTGTTAGTTGATGTGAGAATGCGTTTACTAACACGAAAAACGATGAACAATACATTTGTTACAGTATTTGTTTGTTATTCATTGTTAGTTCACGTTAACTTATGGTGCATTGAACTATGATTAATACATACTGTAAAAGTATTGTTCATAATAAGTTCATGTAAGTATATACATTCACTAATGAAACCGTATTGTGAAGTGTGACCTATATTGGTCATGTGTGACCGTGAGAATGCATTGTCACTTTACCAACCCTCATGATGTCACTGTGCTTTTGTTTTTGTCAGATTCTGATTAATTCTGTGAGTCCGTCCCGACCGGCGCTGCTGTACGAGAGTGTGGCCGTCAGCGAAGGCAGTCCACTGCTCAGAGACATGCTGTTCAGCCCAGACCTGCAGTTCATCTACACACTCACTGACAAACAGGTGAGGAGTGGAGTGTGGCCATACATGATAAATGCTCTACATAAATGCTCATTATTCCCTTACTATATTTTGATGAGGGCATGACTGAACAGTTGTGGTCTTAACATCAATGCCTACTAATTAATGTTAAAATTGTTAAGTATTTAAATGAATGTAAACTTTTTTTTTTAAACCATACAGATGTTTTCCTCCATTTATTTAATTTGTATTTTAGTTTTAATTAGTTTTAAATTGAATTTTAATTTTAATTTTATTTAAATTTATTTGAGTTTAGTTTTAGTTTTAATTTTGTTTAGTTTTAATTTTAATTTAATTAAAAGAATTATTTAATTAATTTTAATTTAGTTTTAATTTTAGTTTGTTTAAATTTAAATGTATTTTTAATTTAATTTAATAAAATTTTTATTTTAATTTAGTTTTAATTTTAATTTAGTTTTAATTTAAATTTAATTTTAACATTTTTATTTGATTAGTTTTCATTTAGTTTAAAATGTAGTTTGTTTAAATTACATTTTTTTATTTTATTTTAGTTTTAATTTAATTTGAATTTTATTTGAATTTTTATTTAAATTGTAATTTATTTTTATTTTTAATTCAAATTTAATTTTAGTTTTAATTGAAATTGAATTTTAATTTTAACAATTTTAATTTATTTTATTTAAATTTAAATTTTAATTTAGTTGAATTTAATTAACAGTTGTGGTCGTAACATCAATGCCTACTAATTAATGTTAAAATTGTTAAGTATTTAAATGAATGTAAACTTTTTTTTTTAAACCATACAGATGTTTTCCTCCATTTATTTAATTTGTATTTAAGTTTTAATTAGTTTTAAATTGAATTTTAATTTTAATTTTATTTAAATTTATTTGAGTTTAGTTTTAGTTTTAATTTTGTTTAGTTTTAATTTTAATTTAATTAAAAAAATTATTTAATTAATTTTAATTTAGTTTTAATTTTAGTTTGTTTAAATTTAAATGTATTTTTAATTTAATTTAATAAAATTTTTATTTTAATTTATTTTTAATTTTAATTTAGTTTTAATTTAAATTTAATTTTAACATTTTTATTTGATTAGTTTTAATTTAGTTTAAAATGTAGTTTGTTTAAATTACATTTTTTAATTTTATTTTAGTTTTAATTTAATTTGAATTTTATTTGAATTTTTATTTAAATTGTAATTTATTTTTATTTTTAATTCAAATTTAATTTTAGTTTTAATTTAAATTTAATTTTAATTTTATCAAAATTTTAATTAATTTTATTTAAATTTAAATTTAAATTTAGTTGAATTTAATTAACAGTTGTGGTCGTAACATCAATGCCTACTAATTAATGTTAAAATTGTTAAGTATTTAAATGAATGTAAACTTTTTTTTTTTTTAAACCATACAGATGTTTTCCACCATTTATTTAATTTGTATTTAAGTTTTAATTAGTTTTAAATTGAATTTTAATTTGAATTTTATTTAAATTTATTTGAGTTTAGTTTTAGTTTTAATTTTGTTTAGTTTTAATTTTAATTTAATTAAAAAAAATTATTTAATTAATTTTAATTTAGTTTTAATTTTAGTTTGTTTAAATTTAAATGTATTTTTAATTTAATTTAATAAAATTTTTATTTTAATTTAGTTTTAATTTTAATTTAGTTTTAATTTAAATTTAATTTTAACATTTTTATTTGATTAGTTTTAATTTAGTTTAAAATGTAGTTTGTTTAAATTACATTTTTTTTATTTTAGTTTAGTTTTAATTTAATTTGAATTTTATTTGAATTTTTATTTAAATTGTAATTTATTTTTATTTTTAATTCAAATTTAATTTTAGTTTTAATTTAAATTGAATTTTAATTACAAAATTTTAATTAATTTTATTTAAATTTTAATTTTAATTTAGTTGAATTTAATTAACAGTTGTGGTCGTAACATCAATGCCTACTAATTAATGTTAAAATTGTTAAGTATTTAAATGAATGCAAACTTTTTTTTAAACCATACAGATGTTTTCCACCATTTTGTGCATGTGTTTTCATCATTGATCTGTAGCTCTGAGTCATGTGTGTGCATGTGTGTTGTGAGTATAGAGCTATTTTAGTCGCTCACACACATGTGGAACATACAATGAGAGATCAATGAGAGGATGTACATTACTGTATCATCTGAGCTTATTATTGATGTGCTGCTGCATTGATTATTGCGCACGCACACACAATATATATATACGTGTGTGTGTGTATCTGCTCTGTAAATCACACGAGACAAACTGACCAATGACAGTGTAGTAAAGATGGAGAAGCCTGCATCAATAGAAGATCATTTTTTAAATATGTGTGCTTGAGATGACAGTGTCAGCTTTATCTTTGCAAATTTTAAACAATGCCATCTCCGGACACTCTCAATAACATCCCAGATATCTTAATACACCCGCAAACTTCACAAAGTGCTGCTTTTGTTCTGTCTTTTTTGGGTTCTGTCAGTACTTTTCCTGTTCCTGCACTTTTCTTTAGAGGATAATGAAAACAGCTAAAGCTAAAGCAGCGGCTCCATTTAAAGCCCTGACAGAGTAATTTAGCATTGGCCCCTTGTTCTCCAGCACTTAATTAAAAAGTGTTTGATAGGCTGTCTCCTCTCTGGTGTTCCGGCTCCAGGGCAAACCACTGTGACGGGACAGTGAGGACGCTTTCTGCTTCTGGAGCTCTCTAGATGATGGACACGACTGCATGACAGCCACATCAAACTTTACAGCTTGTCAACAATTGAAACAGAACAGAAAACAGAACGAAGCATAATGACGACACAGCCATGAGCTCATTAACAAGCAATGCAATGCAAAAAAAAAATGACCTTACACTTTTAGTGTTTTTGCGTTGTTTTCCATTATAAACATTTAAACATAAATCAGGATTGATTTACTTGAGGAAAATTACTTGGTCTCAAAAAATAAATGTATTTTGCTTTAACTCTTGATATGGCACTCAGAGAAATACTAAGCTGAAAAATCACGTTACTGGTTATTGGATATTAAAAGAGTTTTTGCCTTTTTTTATAGGTAAAAAATAACAATATAGTGGTGTGAAAAAGTGTTTGGCCATGTTTGTCAGACTTTAATGATGATCATCAAACAAATCTAAATATTATTCCAAGATAAAACAAGTAAACACATGCTGCAGTTTTGAAATGAGAGTATTTTTATTTGCTATTGTTATTATAATTATTATTATTTATTATTATTATTATTATTATTATTAATATTAATTATTATTATATTATTATTATTATTATTATTATTATTATTATTATTATTAAGTATTATTATTATTTATTATTATTATTATTATTAATATTATTATTATTATTATTTATTATTATTATTATGTATTATTATTATTATTATTTATTATTATTATGTATTATTATTATTATTATTTATTTATTTATTTATTATTATTATTATTATTATTATTATTATTATTATTTATTATTATTATTATTATTATTATTATTATTTGTATTATTATTATGTATTATTATTATTATTATTATTATTATCATTATTATTATTGGTTTTATTATTATTATTATTATTATTATTATTATTATTTTCTTTATTTGTATTATTATTATTTTTTAATATTTATGTTTTATTGTTATTTATTATTTATCATCATCATCATTAATAATTATTTCTTCTTCCTATTATTATTAATATTTATTATTATTATTATTATTTACATTTTTTATTATATTATTATTATTATTTAATTGGTTTTATTATTATTATTATTATTATTATTATTATTATTATTATTGGTTTTTTAATAAATTATATATATATTTTATTAATAATATTTTTTATTATTATTATTTATTTCATTATTTATTTTTATTATTAATTATTATTATCATCATCATCATTAGTTATTATTTCCTATTCATTTTAATTTAATATTTTTTGTATCATTATTATTATTATTATTATTTTTTTTTTTTATTTATTTAATTATTATTATTTTAATAATTATTATTATTATATTATTATACGTTTTATTGTTCTTCTTATTATTGTTTTAATTTACTATTATTATTATTATTATTATTTCTAATAATAATAATAATAATAATAATAATAATAATAATAATAGTAATATATCTTGTTACATTATTATTATTAAAATCGTTATTATTTATTATAATTATTATTATTAACACATATGAACATTTTACGCAAACACACGCCTAGTACACTTTACACATCTCTTGAAGATATTTGTTCTGGAAAACAAGACAAAAATAATCACAACTAAATATTTCAGCACATGACTGCCAGCATTATCATATCGCTATTACTTCTTTCATGCTGAGAAAGTACCATGATAAATAAGCAGGTATAGGATAGTGAATCACAGAGCGGACCTCATTTACATATAAAAGTCTTAAAGGTACGGTAGCAGACGGACTTGACGAACATTCTGAATGGATTTAAAATAATCCCGGTGTAGAATAAGAGCTTTTTAATGGATGATTCATCTTGAATGGAGGAATTAATACAGAGGAGCTGTGGTGTGTGTGTGTGATGGAGGTACAGGAGTGTGTGTTTAAGCTCATGCATTTTAGAGTCTTAACCTTTTTGTTCTGACTAATCAAATCATTGATCATCTGGAGCAAAGTTAATCCCATAATCCTTCATATCAACAGCCAGTGAATCATCCAGTCTTACTGCAATTAAGAACTTCATTGTGTGTGTGTGTGTGTGTGTGTGTGTGTGGTTTAGTATTGATTGTGAGTGTGTGTGTGTATTTAAAAGCCTCTTGTTTGGTTCAAGACGTTTTTACTAAAACACACAGACAGTAATGGTGGAGTGAACGTTTCCTCTTATCTGTGTATTTGTGGTGCACTTAGATTTACTCAACTGATTTAACATATTGGAAACTTCATTCATTCATTTTCCTTTGGCTTAGTCCCTTTACTGTCACACAGCGGAATGAACCGTCATTTATTCCAGCATATGTTTTACACACCGGATGCCCTTCTAGCTGCAACCCAGTTCTGGGAAACACTCATTCACACACACTCATACACTACGGCCAATGTAGTTCATCAATTCCCCTATAGTGCATGTGTTTGGACTGTGGGGGAAACCGGAGCACCCGGAGGAGAACATGCAAACTCCACACAGAAATACCAACTGACCCAGCTGGGACTCGAACCAGCAACCTTCTTGCTGTGAGGCCACAGTGCTAACCACTGAGCCACTGTGCCGCCCCCCATATTGGAAACTTAAAACCCCTTTTTTCTGATCCAGTCAGATGTGTGTGAGCGGGACTATCATTTTAACTAACCACTGACAGATGGAGGGTGTGTTTAATGCAAATAGGCATATTTTAAAATGCCCTTCCTAATGAGCCAGTCATGTGAATATAGGGTGGGGCTAACAGTTTAGCTGACCAATGACCGACAGAGGGAGTGTCTAATATGGAGAACAGTATTTAAAATCATTTTTTTATTGAGCTAATCGTGTGATTATGGAGTGGAACAACTATTAAAATGTAGTTAAAATGATGTAGTTAAATTATGTAGTATAAAAAGTGGATATAATATAAAAGTATTGATTTTATTCATTTATAAGAAATTTATATAAAAGCAAAATTGTTCATGATTATTGCAGAATAAACTTGTTGGTAGAATTTAACATTATATATTTTTTCAAAGAAATCTCTTCTGCTCACCAGGATGCATTTAATTGATTATCTACAATAAAAAATGTAATGTTTGGAAATATTATTATATTATAAATAAGCTGTACGTTCTATGTAAAGATATTATAAAAATGTCATTTATTCCGGTGGTTTAAATCTGAATTTGTATAATAATTATTCACTGTGTCGCACGATCCTTCAGAAATCATGACAATAAAAAAATGATGATGAGGATAATGATGATTAAAAAAATCTGATTATTGCCTAAGAACAGTCACTGTTTCATATTCATTTGTGGAAACATTATTTTATGAATAGAAAGATCATAAGAACAGCATTTTCAGTATTCAGTGCATCCCTGCTAACTTTAAATATAAATATTATATTATAAATAAATGATATATTATGAATAAATGCATAACAAAATAAGTAAATAAACAAATGAACAAATGCATAAAAAATGTGCGTGTCTAGATCTCTTCTGCTCATCAAGATGCATTTAATTGATTATGTACAGCAAAACATGTAATATTGTGAAATATTATTAGAGCATAAATCAGCCATATATTCTATGGGAATATATTATAAAATGTCATTTATTCAGGCGGACTACATCTGAAATTTTATAATAATTATTAAAGTCACTCAGTGTCACATGATCCTTCAGAAATCATGATGATAAAAAAAAGATAAATGATGATGATGATTTAAAAAATCTGATTATTAACTTATTATTATTAAGTTAAGAACAGTCACTGTTTCATATTTTCATTCGAAACTGATTATTTTATAAATAGAATGATCAAAATAACAGCATTTGTTGGGAAATGTAATTTAGCAGGGATGTGTTAAATATAAATATTATATAGTAAATAAATAGTAAATTATGAATGAATAAATAAACTAAATAAACAAATGAACTAATGCTTAAATGCATAAATTAATATATAAATAAATGTGTGTCTAAATCTCTTCTGCTCAAGATGCATTTAATTGATTATGTACAGTAAAACATAATGATGTGAAATATTATTACAGAATAAATAAACTATATAAACCAAATAAATAATTAATATATATATATATATATATATATATATATATATATATATATATATATATACTGTACAGTTGAAGTCTATTATTATTAATTATTAGCCCTCCTGTTTATTTTTTCCCCAATTTCTGTTTAACAGAGAGAAGATTTCTTCAACACATTTCTAATCATAATAGTTTTAATTACTCATCTCTAATAACTGATTTATTTTATCTTTGTCATGATGACAGTAAATAATATTTTACTAGATATTTTTCACTTCTATACAGCTTAAAGTGACATTTAAAGGCTTAACTAGGTTAATTAGGTTAACTAGGCAGGTTAGGGGAATTAGGCAAGTTATTGTATAATGATGGTTTGTTCTGTTGACTATCGAAAAAATATAGCTTAAAGGGGCTAATAATATTGACCTTAAAATGTTTTAAAAAAAATAAAAACTGCTTTTATTCTAGCCGAAATAAAACAAATAAGACTTTCTCCAGAAGAAAAAATATTATCAGAAATACTGTAAAAATTTCCTTGCTCTGTTAAACATCATTTGGGAAATATGTAAATAAGAAAAAAAATTCAAAGGGGGCTAATAATTCTGACTTCAACTGTGTGTGTACGTATATATATTTTTATTTATATTCTATGTGAATATATTGTAGAATGTCATTTATTCCAGTGGACCAAATCTGAATTTTTATAATAATTTATTAATTATTATTAGTGTCAGTGTCACACGATCCTTCAGAAATCACTCTAATGATGCTAAAAAAATGATGATAATCATGAACAAAAAATCTGATTGTCGCCTAAGTTAAGAACCGTCACTGTTTTATATTTTTTTTGTGGAAACTGATTATTTTATGAATGGAAAGATTAAAACAACAGTATTTGTTTGAAACCAAAATCTTTTGTAACCAAACTGTAATCAGTGCAATTTCAATATAAATATGATGTTATAAATAAAGAATATATTATAAATGAACAAACTAATTAATGAATTAATCTTATTAAATCTTCTAAAATAAATATTTAAATCTTACTGCAAACATTTGATCTGTAGTGTGGGTGTATTTGATCATGGTTATTCATTTTATTTTTAATTTTGATACTATAAAAACCCACATCCTCTGATAACTTTGAGTTTCCTTTATCTGATATGTGAAGGGTTGATGGAGGGATCTGTGTGTGTTATTGATGTCACACACACACACGTCATCAGTGTCACATGTTTGATTGACGTGTGAAGCCTGAGGCGTTGAATTTTTCCTCATCTGTGTGTGTGTGTGTGTTGATTCGCTATTATCAGGTGTGTGTATGTGTGCCATTCATTATTTTGAATTCATTTGGTGTGTTTTGGCTGCAGGCTTCAGTTTATCACGCTGAACATCAGATGAACGGCGCTCGCGGCGACTCACCTGTGTGTGTGTTACATGATGAATTTCATTGTATATATTAAAAAGGCAAATTGATTTTGAGCTCGCGTCAAACTGTTCGTTGCATGTTCATTTTCTTTATTTTTACGCTGTATATTTTCACACACACACATGCTGACAGGCTGCATATGGTGAAGTTGTTTCACAGAGCAGCTCGTGTGTCCTGAACCACACACAACCCAACCATCTGTTCTTCATCTCTGCTCGTCTTCATCTCCACATCACTGTTTCTCTCTGTAAACTGATCGTCCTCAGTGAGTGACACAAACACACACCTTTGACTGTGTGTGTTATTAAAGTGCAGATTTCTCTTCATGCATCGAGTTTATATTTGACTTATGATGCAACGTGATACAGTTATTATCATTCAGCACACATGACCTGATGGACAAGAGCTTCCCTGTCTTCACTCTTCACTGCGTTCATGATCTGCTCCTTTCTGGAAGTATTCTAACTCAATAACTTACAATCACTGTGCAAAAGTACACAGGAATATTCATTCATTCATTTTCTTGTCGGCTTAGTCCCTTTATTAATCCGGGGTCGCCACAGCGGAATGAACCGCCAACTTATCCAGCACGATTTTACGCAGCGGATGCCCTTCCAGCTGCAACCCATCTCTGGGAACATCCACACACTCATTCACACCCATACGCTACGGACAATTTAGCTTACCCAATTCACCTGTACCACATGTCTTTGGACTGTGGGGGAAACCGGAGCACCCGGAGGAAACCCACGCGAACGCAGGGAGAACATGCAAACTCCACACAGAAACACCAACTGACCCAGCCCAGCCGAGGTTCGAACCTGCGACCCAGCGACGTTCTTGCTGTGAGGCGACAGCACTATCTACTGCGCCACTGCGTCGCCTACACATGAATATTATTGGGGAAAATATTAATTACAATTTTAATAAAGGTAAAAATGTTGTAGCTGAAACGCCTCATTTGAAAGTACAATTTAGCACATTTAGTCGTTTAGCAGACGCTTTTGTCCATAAACTCTTTATCTTGTTGTTTCAGAATGACCTTTAATTGATTTCTTTGTGTTATGTATGATGTCCATTTTGCCTTTTTAATTGTTATTTTGCTGTTATTTTATTTGACCTTCTTTGGTGTCTAATGCATTGAGATGTACCTTTAAATGCGCCATAGAAAATATTGATTATTTAAAGTTTATTTAATTATTTATTTATTTATTTATTTATTTATTTTTTTATTTTAATTTAACTTTATTTTATTTTCTCATTTATTTAAATTCATTTTCATAAAAATAATTAATATTATTTATTTCATTTTTTTTATTTTCATTAATTTTTTACATTTAATTTAATTATTTAATTAAAAAAAATTTCTTAATTTTTTCTTTTCTTTTAATTAATTAATTTTTATATATTT
The DNA here is from genome assembly GCA_903798195.1 of Danio kyathit. Taxonomy (NCBI): domain Eukaryota; kingdom Metazoa; phylum Chordata; class Actinopteri; order Cypriniformes; family Danionidae; genus Danio; species Danio kyathit. Next base: position 2,979,500 of record LR812524.1, on the reverse strand, counting down.
ATTTTCATTTATTTTAAATTTGTATTTATTTTTATTTTATTTATTTTTATTTATTTTATTTACTTTGTTCATTTGTTCTTTTTTTGTCATATTCATGCATATATTTTTTGTATCCTATTGAATCATTATTTTTAGTTCTTGTTTCATTAACCCTTTCATATTTTGTATTTTCGTTCATTTTCATTCATACATTTTTTTGTAATTCTGAGTTTGATAATTTGACTATCCCTTTCATACTTAGTTTTTTATTTTCATAGTTTCTTTCGTACTGTTATTGTTTGAGCACAACACACACTTTGTAATGTAATGTGTATTTCTATAGTGCATTTATTGTGTATGGCCATACACCCAAAGCGCTTCACAATCATGAGGGGAGTCTTTCCACACCACCACCAGTGTGTAGCATCCACTTGGATGATGCGACGGCAGCCACAGGACAACGGCGCCAGTGCGCTCACCACACACCAGCTATTGGTGGAGTGAAGAGACAGTGATAGAGCCAATTAGGGCGATGGGGATGATTAGGAGGCCATGATGGGTAAGTGCTGATTGAGGGACTTTGGCCAGGACACCGCGGTTACACCCCTACTCTTTACGAGAAGTACCATGGCATTTTTTAATGACCACAGAGAAGCAGGACCTCGGTTTAACGTCTCATCCTAAAGACGGCGCTCACTGACAGTGTAGTGTCCCCTTCACTTTTACTGGGGCATTAGGACTCACACAGACCACAGGTTGAGCGCCCCCTGCTGGCCTCTCTAACACCACTTCCAACAGCAACCTAGTTTTCCCATGTGGTCTCCCATCCAGGTACTGACCAGGCTCAGCCCTGCTTAGCTTCAGTGAGTAACCGGTCTTGGGCTGCAGGGTGATATATGGCTGTGGCCACTTTCTATTCTTCTTTCATTTTCTTCGTTCTTTCACACATTTTCCTATTTTTACACTTTCACTTTGTATTTTTACTGCATTTTATAACTTTCTCTTGTACCTGTGTACACACACACACACACACACACACACACTGATGTTATTCTGTTTACAGCAGGAGGGCTTCAGGGTTGCTGTCAATCAAGTGCAGATCTCCGTGTTAACTGTCAGATGGCACAGTGTGTGATAAGCTGATTCAGTGTCTTCCGTACACACACACACACACACACACACACACACACACACACACACACACACACACACACACACACACCTGTATCGCACACAGCAGCAAACATGTTTCATACCCTCCAGTGCTGTGCTTGATTTGACCGCAGATGTGCAGCATTACTGTGGTTTTACTGCGATTTAATTTTCAGTGTTGTGTATGTGTGTGCGCAGGTGACGCGTGTGCCGGTGGAGAGATGCTCTCAGTACTCGACCTGCTCTGAGTGTCTGAGCTCCAGAGACCCTCACTGCGGCTGGTGTGTCCTTCACAACATGTATGTAAACACACACACTAATGCACTCATAGAAACACACTGCCTTCACGCTGCTTTCATGCTTTCAGTTAAATATAAACTTAATATTATAAACAGTAAATATTTTATAAATATATATATATACAATCTTAACCATTTTTAATATATATCGAGATTAAACACACGTACTGGATTTATTAAACAATACGAGCATCATATGTGGTCAGGCTTATTTTTTTCCAGAACCTTTACTTCCTCTGTTCCTCAGCAGAGGCTCAGCTCCGATTTTTCAACCGTTCATTTGTTCAATCAATTGTTGGTTCATTAATTCATTTGTTCAATCAATAATTTTTTCGTTCATTCATTTGTTCAGTTAATCAACCGTTCATTCATTTGTTTGTTCATTTGTTTAATCATTCATTCGTTCAATTAATTAATCAATCTTTAAACCATTTGTTTGTTCATTTGTTTAATCATTCATTCGTTCAATTAATTAATCAATCTTTAAACCATTTGTTTGTTCATTTGTTCAATCATTCAATTCTTCATTTGTTTAATCAATTAATCAATCATTTATTCATTTGTTTGTTTATTTGTTCAATCGTTCAATCCTTTATTCGGTCAATCATTCATTCGTTCAATCAATTAATAATTTGTATATTCATTTGTTTGTTCATTTGTTCAATCCTTCATTCATTCAATCTTTCATTCATTCAGTCCATTAATCAATCATTCATTCGTTTGTTTGTTTAATCATTCAATCCTTTATTTGTTCAATCAATCATTCATTGATTTGTTTGTTCATTTGTTCAATCGTTCAATCTTTCATTTGTTCAATCAATTAATCAATTGTTCATTCATTTGTTTGTCCATTTCTTTAATCATTCATTCATTCAATTAATTAATCAATCTTTAAACCATTTGTTTAATCATTTAATTCTTCATTCGTTTAATCAATTAATCAATCATTCATTCATTTGTTCAATCGTTCAATCCTTCATTCGTTCAATCATTCATTCATTCAATCAATTAATCAATTGTTCATTCATTTGTTTGTTCATTTGTTCAATCATTCATTCGTTCAGTCAATTAATCAATCGTTTATTAGTTTGTTTGTTCATTCGCTCAATCATTCATTCGTTCAGTCAATTAATCAATCGTTCATTCGTTTGTTTGTTCAATCATTCAATCCTTCATTCGTTCAATCAATTAATCAATTGTTCATTCATTTGTTTGTTCATTTGTTCAATCCTTCATTCGTTCAGTCAATTAATCAATTGTTCGTTCATTTGTTTGTTCATTTGTTCAATCCTTCATTCGTTCAATCAATTAATCAATCGTTCATTCGTTTGTTTGTTCAATCATTCAATCCTTCATTCGTTCAATCAATTAATCAATCGTTCATTGATTTGTTTGTTCATTTGTTCAATCGTTCAATCTTTCATTCGTTCAATCATTCATTCGTTCAATCAATTAATCAATTGTTCATTTGTTTGTTTGTCCATTTGTTCTATCGTTCAATTCTTCATTTGTTCAATCAATTAATCAATCATTTATTCATTTGTTTGTTTATTTGTTCAATCATTCAATCCTTTATTCGTTCAATCATTCATTCGTTCAATCCATTAACCAATTGTTCATTCATTTGTTCAATCCTTCATTTGTTCAATCATTCATTCATTCAGTCAATTAATCAATTGTTCATTTGTTTGTTTGTTCAGTCATTCAATCCTTTATTCGTTCAATCCATCGTTCATTGATTTGTTTGTTCATTTGTTTAATCATTCAAACTTTCGTTCGTTCAATCAATTAACCACTCATCGTTCAATCATTTATTCGTTTAATCAATTAATCAATTGTTCATTCATTTGTTTGTCCATTTGTTCAATCATTCAATTCTTCATTCGTTCAATCAATTAATCAATCATCGTTCAATCATTTATTTGTTTAACCAATTAATCAATTGTTCATTCATTTGTTTGTTCAATCAATCCTTCATTCGTTCAATCAATTAATCAATCGTTCATTGATTTTTGTTCAATCCTTCATTAGTTCAATCATTCATTCATTTAATCAATTAATCAATTGTTCATTCATTTGTTTGTTCATTTGTTCAATCGTTCAATCTTTCATTCGTTCAATCATTCATTCGTTCAATCAATTAATCAATTGTTCATTTGTTTGTTTGTCCATTTGTTCAATCGTTCAATTCTTCATTTGTTCAATCAATTAATCAATCATTTATTCATTTGTTTGTTCATTTGTTCAATCATTCAATCCTTTATTCGTTCAATCATTCATTCGTTCAATCCATTAACCAATTGTTCATTCATTTGTTCAATCCTTCATTCGTTCAATCATTCATTCATTCAGTCAATTAATCAATTGGTCATTTGTTTGTTTGTTCAGTCATTCAATCCTTTATTCGTTCAATCAATCGTTCATTGATTTGTTTGTTCATTTGTTTAATCATTCAAACTTTCATTCGTTCAATCAATTAACCACTCATCGTTCAATCATTTATTCGTTTAATCAATTGTTCATTCATTTGTTTGTCCATTTGTTCAATCATTCAATTCTTCATTCGTTCAATCAATTAATCAATCATCGTTCAATCATTTATTTGTTTAACCAATTAATCAATTGTTCATTCATTTGTTTGTTCAATCAATCCTTCATTCGTTCAATCAATTAATCAATCGTTCATTGATTTTTGTTCAATCCTTCATTAGTTCAATCATTCATTCAATCAATTAATCAATTGTTCATTCATTTGTTTGTCCATTTGTTCAATCATTCAATCCTTCATTTGTTCAATAATTCATTCATTGGTTCAATCAATTAATCAATCAATCATTCATTTATTTGTTTGTTTGTTTATCAATCAATCAATCAATCGTTCATTCGTTCAATCATTCATTTGTATAATTAGTCAATCATTCATTCATTTTTTTCAATCATTCAATCCTTTATTCAGTTGTTGGTTCATTTGTTCATTCATTCAATCAACCATTAATTAATTTGTTCAATCAGTTTTTCATTCGTTTGCTCAATCAATCATTGAATAAATAAATTAAATATATAATACAATTTTCCCTTTATGTTTTAATTGTATCATCCCAAAAGAGTGATTTAAGACAAAATGAACAATTAACAAAAAACATACATCTTTAAAGATTCAATAACTGCTTCAGACTATTACTTCATAGGCTTTATGGGGTTAAATCTCATTTTTTATCTATGGCTTTATTTCTGAGTGTGTATACAGTATGTACCAACATCTCCCATGTTTTTTCACATCTGCTCATCAAAGTCTCCCTCAGAATGAAGATATTGTGAAATATTACTCTGATCTCCCTTACCTGGAGAAACATGAGCAGGATTTCATAAGCTGAGAGAACAAGAACTGTGCTTAAAAAATAATTAAAAGACATAAAAATGCTCCCGTCATCCTCTCCACTGCTATAGTCATCACAATCAAACCTTTCCCCTGAATATTCCCGTGTCAGCTTTATCTTCAGGTGTCTGGATTTGCCCTTTAGGCGTCTATAAAGTCTGTCTGTTCATGTCGGAGCGATCGTTTCAACTTCCAGAGCAGATTATTTCACTACTATATACAGTATTCTCAGCTCTCTTCGCTGTCTTGTGTAGAAATCAGATGTTCTGCCAAAGCTTCTGGCAAACATTAGCAGCAAACAGTCCATTTTACCACAATTGTAGCCACAGAGAAGCAGCTTTCCCTTGTAACATCCGTATTAAATGCTAAAGCAGCACAGAAAGTCAGCTTCCAGATGTAAAAATGCCATATAGTGGGCTTTTTAAATTTTTTTTAAACAATGACATGAAGTTTAAGGCAGCACACTGAGGTCATAAAGTGATGATTATATGCGTCTGTAAAATCAGATGTGATTTCAGCATCCCTAAATCATTTGTATTTGTCAAAGAACTGAACTACTCGCCATCCTGAAGACAAAAAATAAATATTATTATTATTATTAATAAATATATGTGAAGTTTATTTATAAACTAATGTCGAGAGGATCACGTGCTTGATTGCCTGGGGCTGGTCCTGCATTATCCAATTTATGATTCACCAATCAGACGATTCCTAAGCCACTATAAATACCCTAAGCTCCATATCACAGCCATCTTCATATTGTAGAATCCCCCCTTCCACCCCTACTCCTCCTCCTTTCCTAGATGGGTGGCACAGTGGCCCAGTGGTTAGCACTCACAGCAAGAACGTCACTTGTTTTAGTCCTTACCATCCAGTTCTACTTCATTCATTCATTTTCCTTTGGCTAAGTCCCTTTATTCATCAGGGGCCGCCACAGCAGAATGAACCACCAACTATTCCATCATACAGTATGTTTTACACAGCGGATGCCCTTTCAGCTGCAACCCAGCACTGGGAATCACCCATACACACTCATTCACACACCCACTCATACACTACAGCCAATTTAGTTCATCAATTCCCCTATAGCGCATGTGTTTGGACTGTGGGGGAACCCGGAGGAAACCCACACCAACACGGGGAGAACATGCAAACTCAGCACAGAAACGCCAACTGACCCAGCCGAGGCTCGAACAAGCGACTTTCGTACTGTGAGGCCACAGTGCTAACCATTGAGCCACCGTGCTACCCCAACTTTCACTTATGTAGAGTTTGAGTGTATTAATGCTGCTAACTGCTCAGTGGTGTGTGTGTGTGTTGTAGAAATGTTGTGTTGTTTTGTGTGTGTGTTCAGCTGTTCTCGTCGTGATCGCTGTGAGCGTGCGGATGAACCGCAGAGATTCGCTTCCAGAGTGGATCAGTGTGTGGAGCTGACGGTGCAGCCCAACAACATCTCCGTCACCATGGCTGAAGTACAGGTGTGTGTGTGTGTGGAGATAGAGAGAGAGAGCGAGAGAGAGTGTTTGTGTGTATATTAGTGTCTGTATGAGTGTTTGTGAGTGTGTGTATTTATGTGTGTACATGTATGAGAGTATGTGCACGAGAGAGTGTTTGTGTGTATGTAAGTGCCTGTGTGAGAGATTTTGTGTGTGTGTGTGTGTGTGTGTGTGTGTGTGTGTGTGTGTGTGCGCGAGAAAAAGTGTGTTAGGTGGTTGTGTGAGAGATTTGTGTGTGTGTGCGTATGAGAGAGAGAGTGTGTGAGAGGGTGTATTTTTGTGTGTGTGTGTGTGTGTGTGTGTGTGTTTATATGTGTCTTTGTGTCTGCGTTTGTGATTGTGTGTGTGTGTCTGTTTGTGTGTGTTTAAATGTCATTGTGTGTGTGTGTGTGTGTGTGTGTGTGTCTGCGTTTGTGATTGTGTGTGTCTGTTTGTGTGTGTTTAAATGTCATTGTGTGTGTGTGTGTGAGTGAGTTAGTGTTTGTGTGAGTGAGTGCGTGTGTGCGCGCGTTTATGAGTGTCTGCATGTGAGTGTGTATAAATGTCAATATGTCTGTGTGTGTGTGTGTGTGTATAAATGTTATTGTGAGTGTGTGTGTGTGTAAATGTCAATGTGTGTGTGTGTGTGTGTGTGTGTAAGCAAGAGAGAAAGTTTTAGTGTATGTGTCTGCGTTTGTGTGTCTGCGTTTGTGAGTGTGTAAATGTTAATGTGTGTGTGTGTGTGTGTGTGTGTGTGTGTGTGTGTGTGTGTGTGTCTGCATGTGTGTGTATGTGTGTGTCTGTCTACGTTTGTGTGTGTGTGAGAGTGAAAAAAGTGTGTGTGTGTTTGTGTGCATGTCTGTGTCTGCGTTTGTGAGTGTGTGTAAATGTCAATGTGTGAGTGAGTGTGTGTGTGTGTGAGCGAGAAGTTTGTCTCTGTGTTTATGTATGTGTGTGTGTGTGTGTCTGCGTTTGTGATTGTGTGTGTGTGTGTGTGTCTGTTTGTGAGTGTGTGTAAATGTCATTGTGTGTGTGTGTGAGTGAGTGAGAGTTTGTGTGAGTGAGTGTGTGTGTGTGTGTGTGCGCGTTTATGAGTGTCTGCATGTGAGTGTGTATAAATGTCAATATGTCTGTGTGTGTGTGTATAAATGTTATTGTGAGTGTGTGTGTGTGTGTAAATGTCAATGTGTGTGTGTAAGCAAGAGAGAAAGTCTTTGTGTGTGTGTGTGTGTGTGTGTGTGTGTGTGTGTGTGTGTGTGTGTGTGTGTGTGTGTGTGTGTGTGTGTGTGTGTGTGTGTGTGTGTGTGTGTGTGTGTGTGTGTGTGTGTGTGTCTGCGTTTGTGTGTGTCTCAATGTGTCAGTGAGTGTATGAGTAAAAAAAGTGTCTGCGTTGTGAGTGTGTAAATGTTAATGTGTGTGAGTGTGTGTGTGTCTGCATGTCTGTGTATGTGTGTGTGTGTCTATGTTTGTGTGTGTGTGTGAGAGTGAAAAAAGTGTGTGTGTTTGTGTGTGTATGTCTGTGTCTGCGTTTGTGAGTGTGTGTAAATGTCAATGTGTGAGTGAGTGTGTGTGAGCGAGAAAGTTTGTCTCTGTGTTTATGTATGTGTGTGTGTGTGTGTGTGTGTGTGAGAGAGAGTCAATGTGTCAGTGAGTGTGTATGACAGAGAAAGTGTCTATGTCTGCATTTGAGTGTGTGTGTGTCTGCATTTCTGAGAGTGTGTGAATGTGTGTAAATGCCAATGTATGGATGAGTGTATGTGTGTGTTTTTAATTGATGTGTGTGTGTGAGCAGATAGTCCATGTGCAGTGATTGATCAGTGTGGTTCTCCATCGCTGTAGTGTGAGCAGAGCTGCAGCAATATGGAGCAGCAGCTGCCATCAGTGTAGTTTAAACACAAGCCTCCGTCAGTGGCGGAGCAGATGAAATGTGGGGACGTGCGCCAAGCTTTTTCACTTTGTCTGTCTTCTCCATTGATCTGCCAGCTGGTCCTTCAGGCCCGAAACGTTCCGGATCTTTCCGCCGGGGTGGACTGCTCCTTCGAGGATTACACCCAGACTGAAGGAACAATACACGGATCCCGAGTATACTGTCTCTCACCCACGGCCAAAGAGCTGGTGCCCATCACACGCCAGCAGAGTCAGTATCATCACACACACACACACACACAAATTCTACCTCATAATTTCACATTTAATTAAGTGTTCTGCTTATATCAGTAGACAATAATAATATGTTTTGTAGTTGCAGTCAGAGATTGGTGATGATTAATATTCTAATTCTGCCTTCGCAATTTCATAAGCTGCGTCCTAAATGACACACTATGCATTATGCACTTACACACTCAACAGCACAGTATATGTATGTAGTGTCGTTCCATAAGGAACACTAATGTTCTTTTACTAGGCGGAAACTCAAATCGTTTCCCTGATGACGTTTGATGGTCGCCAAATCACTGAAATAAATGAACAAAGTACCAAATAATACCTGCCATGAGTATAACCGCGTTCTCCATCTGGAGGCGCTATAATCACACTAATAGGAGAATTTTGCTTTCACAATCCAAAATAAAGTTATCCAACATGTGCGCCCGATAGCTCCGCCCCTTCCGCTACGTAAGCAAAAATGTGCCCGTTGAGTGCATGAAGTGTCCGTCATTACACACTTCATTTTACCAGTCGAATGAGTGCATCATCCGGGTAATTAAAGTGCACTTATTATTGTTAGTGTTGTCAGACTTCACACTTCTTACACTATTTACACTATTTATACTACAAAATGGCGTAGAATAGTGCATAAGTATGCGGTTTGGGACGCACCTATACAGTCACCTGGAAAGTATTGATAGCGCTTCACTTCTTCCACATGTTTTTATGTTACAGTCTTATTCCAAATTGGATTAAATTCATGTATTTCCTCAACATTCTACACACAATCCCCCATAATGACAATGTGAAAAAAGAGTTTTTGAAATTGCTGCAGATTTATTAAAAATAACAAGCTGTAAAATCACCTGTACATCAGTATCCTCAGCCTCTGCAACTGTGTGATGCTATCATGTCAATATTGAGCAAAAGCTCTGAGGAATTGTCCAGTACCGTGTTGAATCTATGCCATGAAGGATTAAGGCAGGGCTTAATTTGTGCTGGAACATTCCGGATCCGGCACCTCTGAAATCTGATCCGGCACCTCATTTTACCGATCTCCCTCCTCAACCGCCCTTCACCTCCGTCCGCTGTTCACTTTCACTTTCTTCTACGACTCCCAGTCCCCAACTCTCTTCACTGTCGTTCGCGACACCCCCGCCCCGCTCACTTTCGTCCGCGACACCCCTCCGCCATGGCAAAGTCTAGATCGTATACGCGGCCGGCCGGAAGTGCATATGCACATTAATTAATTCATTCATTCATTTTCTTGTCGGCTTTGTCCCTTGCGGGGTCGCCACAGCGGAATGAACCGCCAACTTATCCAGCACGATTTTACGCAGCGGATGCCCTTCCAGCTGCAACCCATCTCTGGGAACTTCCACACACACTCATTCACACTCATACACTACGGACAATTTAGCTTACCCAATTCACCTGTACTGCATGTCTTTGGACTGTGGGGGAAACCGGAGCACCCTGAGGAAACCCACGCGAACGCAGGGAGAACATGCAAACTCCACACAGAAACGCCAACTGACCCAGCCCAGCCGAGGTTCGAACCTGCGACCCAGCGACATTCTAGCTGTGAGGCAACAGCACTACCTACTGCGCCACTGCGTTGCCTATGCACATTAATATAGCGGCATTTTTTATGACACTGTATAACAATAATGAATATTTTTACAGAACTGTGACGGTTGGGTTTTGGGTTGGGGGTAGGGGTTAAATAATACAATTTATTGGGTAATTTAATAGATAAGATAAATAAAACTCGGTACAACTACTGTTTTTACGCTTCTGTGACGGTTGGGTTTAGGGTTGGGGTGGGGGTAGACGATAATAAAATACAATAAATCAGACATTTCATAAATAATTCTCGTTAACCTCCGTCCGCAAGCGTAACCGATCTAGCAACAACCCTCTGCTATCTATGCACCAACACCCCACAACCACCTTTCATGCACAACACCTCTCCATCCTCGGGTAACATGTCGGATCCGTTACCCTGATCTGTTTCGGGACCTCGCAATTCACAAATTAAGCACTGGATTAAAGCAGTTTTGAAGGGAAAAGTGGGTCCAACCCGGTATTACTAAGGTGTACCTAATAAAGTGGCCGGTTAGTGTAAAACATTATTAGTGTGTTATTTTGAGCTGAAACGTCACTACACACTCTGGGGACATCAGTATAATATCAGACATCTTGTATAAAGGGGCATAATAGGTCTCCGTTAATGCACAGTAATGCACCGCACTGGCCGCTCAAGGTTTCAGTGGTTTTACCGTGGTTAAAGGTGCTGTATGTAAGTTTTTGACTCTTCTAAAGCATAAAAATACCATAATATGTGTGCAGATATTTAAGAAACATCCCAAGTGAACATACTTGTTTAACTGAAAAACAATGCTGAAGTCAGATATTCTGCTTTGAAAATGGGTTTTCCGTGCCGGAACGCTGTCTTTGTTTACATAAATTTCATATGCACGATGCCAGTTTAGCCAATTATATGTCAGCACCCTGGGTTGCCTTGTTGGAAAACAGCGTATTTCATTCATTCATTCAGAAAGACTCTGAAAGCGTGCGTCCGTGACCAAAAAGAACAGTATGGGAGACAGATGCAGTTCCACATGAGGTTATTAATTAGCAAATTACATAAATATTACGAACGTAAACATTAGGTGAGCAGGTTACATTGTAACCGCGTGTCCTAACAACACGCTGTGACGAGAGAGGCAGTGATCAGCTATTTGGCTGTTTGCACCAGACGAGACACGGCAGAAATGTAAATACAGCCTTTCAGAATCACAGAATATGCACCCGCTCACCAAACGGTAAGGTTTAGAATCTATTTAATACATGTTAACCCACTTTAACATCAATGTAGATGCTGAATCACTCATATGTGTTTAGTTCTAAAGTTCAATTTCAGACGGTTTATTGTATTTTCAAGATCTGAGGTGAACTTTCTGCTTTCAGTATATGGCAACAAATGCCATGTAAAATGCATTCAAACTCGCATTGTTAGC